>CM023957.1:31771941-31802696 GCA_013407115.1 Glycine latifolia
TGGTTGACCAATCTTTTTTAATAGAATTCTTCAAACAAATAAGATGTCTGATGCTTGGAGGAAAAGTATGATTGTGCCTATTTACAAAAACAAGGGAGATATCCAGAACTGTTCAAACTATAGAGGCATCAAGCTTATGAGCCATACTATGAAGTTGTGGGAGAGAGTTATCGAACATCGCCTAAGGAGAGAGATCAAGGTGTCCGTAAATTAATTTGGATTTATGCCAGGAAGATGTACCATGAAAGCTATTTTCTTGATGAGATAATTAATGGAAAGATATAGGGAAAAGAAGAAAGACCTACATATGGTGTTTATAGATCTTGAGAAAGTATATGATAAAATCCCAAGAGAAGTCTTATGGTGGACTCTTGAGAAGAAAAAGGTAACATTAAAGTATGTTAATGCTATCAAGGATATGTATGATGGGGCTACAACATGTGTGAAAATTTGTAATGGAACATCAAGCTATTTCCTTATCACGATAGGTGTCCACCAAGGTTCAGCTCTTAGTCCTTATTTCTTTGCCTTAGTGATGGATGAACTAACAAAAGATATTCAAGAGGAAGTGTCGTGGTATATGTATTTTGCAGATGATATCGTGCTTATTGATGAGACCAAAAATGGTGTTAATAGGAAATTGGAACTATGGAGAAACACTTTGGAGTCTAAAGGATTCACGATAAGCAAGAGCAAGACGGAGTATATGAAGTGTGAGTTTTCGCGGGAAAGACATGGTGATCAAGACACGGTACATCTACTTGGTCAAGAGGTACCCAAGAAAGATGTTTTTAGATTCTTGGGATCAATGTTGCAAAAAAGTAGTGAAATTGATGAGGATGTAAATCATAGAATTAGAGTAGGGTGGATGAAATGGCAGAGTGTATCGGGATTTTTGTGTGACCACAAAATTTCCCTTAAACTAGAAGAAAAATTCTATAGAACAGTTGTAAGACCGACAATGTTATATGGAGCAGAATGCTGCCCAGCACAGAGGCAACATGAGCATAAAATAGAGGTAACAAAAATGAGAATGTTAAGGTGGATGTGTGGATATACGAAGATGAATAAGATAAAAAATGAGGATATTCGACGAAAAGTATCAGTGGTACCAGTATGTGAAAAGATGAGGGAACATAGATTGAGGTGGTTTGGGCACGATATGAGACGGTCACTGGATGCTCCCGTAAGAACAAGAGTTTGTTACCAAGAGCTCGACACAAAGAGAGGTAGAGGTTGACCGAAACTTACCTAAGAAAAGGTAGTGAAACAAAACCTAATGGAGTGGGATATAGATTGACGGACGGTATGTCTTAGAACGGAGTGGAGAAAAGCTATAAGCTTGGTGGAGGGTTAAACTCATTAGTAGTTCTATGTTCCAGTTGTTTCCGTTGCCTTAGTTCTTTTCCTCTTCTTTTCTCCCTTCTTTTATTTTATTTTAACTTATTTTTTCTCTCTTCTGTTTTATCTTCGATTTATCATTAGGTTCATCTACCACCGACCCCAATTAACTTGGGTTAAAGGTGTTGTTAATGTTGATGTTGATGATGTTGGAACATTTAGTTGACCTTATAACTATAGATTAAATCCTCAACTTGTTGAGCAAACTCTGAATTTCCGGTAAGATCAACTTATTAGAAGAAGTGTGCATAACAATAAAATATTCTTCATTAGCACAACAGAAAATTCATCTTATAAATAGTCATTCCCCTTCTGATTTAAAATGCACATCTAATAATGTCTTTGAGTTTATACCTATTATAAGAATGAAGAACTTTCAATCATCAATGAGCACAAAGCAGCACAACAATTTAATGCCAGCAAGAAGAGTTTTTGCATGGATCAAACAAGAAAAGAAGAGTTCTTCTGACTTTCAAAAGTTACTTGCTCCAAAAGGCCAAAGTGTTGTACGAACATTTTATGTATCTAGTAGATAATGCAGCAGCTCCAGACCAGAAACCATTTTCTTTTGCAAAGGAAAAGAAAAAGGAGAAACCATGAAACGGTGATTTTTCATTTAAGTGCATGACTATACTTACTGTAACATTGAATTCATTAGTAATTTCAATTAAGACTTACTAGTTGAGCTTGTCAAAAAGAAAAAGACTTACTAGTTGAAGACAAGTAACAAAGCCACCGAAGATCCCCATCGGTTAATGAGCTTCTCAAAAGCTCTTCATGCCGAAGCATCTACAAATCAACAAAATATAATTAAAAAAGAGGGAAGCTGAAAGAGATTACTCCATTGTACAAAATCAACACAGAATGGTGACATATAACAGTTGTTACAGTAAAATCATACCGGATCACCAATGCCCACAAGAGGCGGGACAGAAACAAGAATGTGAGAGTAATTTTTCAGTACTTGTAGGACATCCACACTGCAAAACAACAACAACAAAAGCCTTATTCCATTTGGTGAGATCAGCTACATCGATCACACGACCTTATTTGACTCAAACAAAGACCCAATCATCAAAGATACTACTCTCTCTGTCCCTAAGACATAGTCAACAATTTTTTTTGTCCCTTTTTATAAGACTTCATTTCATCTTTTTGTGCATTAATTATATTTTGACTAAAATATCCTGAATTATCTCTTTCTCTCTCCTATGGAGATTGAAGAAGATGAATAGGTTCCACCAAATACAGTTAAGGATAAATTTGAAAAAATACTATAAAATTAATGCTAATAACTAAAATAACCAACTTTCTTAATAAGCATAAATTAGTCTGAGGGACTATTATTCACCACGAGATGCTCTTAGCAACTATACATTTTAAGTTTTCAATTTCATAGTATTTATTTATGATGCAGCAAAACATCATCCAGGGATACACAAATCCGTGTCCTGAAGTTATAAGTTGGGCATCTAATCCAATTAACACCCACATAACAATTTGTGTTTTTTTTCATGAAAAAAAAGAAAACTTAAAGGCAAAATTATAAGTTGACTCACTCGGGGTGGTTTGCATCGAAAAGGTGAACATTAAACCCCATTTCCTGAAGTTCCTTCTTCTTCACATGGGTTGTGCAAGTCCCAGACACGACCCTACCAATAATCATTAATCCAATGAGAGAAAGTTTGAACTTTGAAGTGAAAATTGAAGAAAAGAGAATGTAATGTAACTAACCATCCTTGGTTGTGGAGTTTGCGTGCAAGTGATTGCCCCACAAATCCCATACCGAGAATGAACATGCTGCGCTTTTCAGACAACGTTGGGGTTATCGAAACAAAACTTGTCCCAACGTGAACATGGCAACGCTCAAGAGGAAGCGATAAGGCTATTTCCATGCCAAAATCTGGGGTTCGACAAAATCATAAAGTTTTTCAATTTCTATTCACTCACCCAACACACTGACACACTTTCTTTACGATGTCAAAGGGAAGAAGCATAAACAGAGACAATAGGGTTAGCCTCAATTTTCAGTAAAGTTTTTTTTATATATATATATATATATAAAAAATCATTATCTTTTTGTATGAGAAAGGTAAATGATCTTTCATAAAATTAATAAAATAAAATGTAAATTTCAAAAAGACTAAATTCTATATTCTTATATTTTTTTTAAGGATTAACTTAAAACAGTGACGGAAATTTTTCTAAGTTCGAGTCTTAATTTCTCAACAAAAATTTGACTTGTTCAAAATTTCTTAACTTTTTTATTTTTTCATTAAAAGTTTGAATAATTAAATGATGATGACACAGTGATAATTTTATTATATTTAATTTTCTGATTGCAAAAACTAGAAAATTAAATATAAAAAATAATCATCGATTTCAATTAATTTGAATTAAAGTTCTGGTTAAAAAAAACCATAAAAATTTACATGTTTAATTTGTTTGAACTATGTTAAACAATGTTTGACGCTTTTTAGCTATTAACAATTGCTTCCCTAGGCATAAAACACAGTCTCCTCTTCTTCACTCTTTACTCCTCCCTCCTCTCTGGCGCCGACAACCTCCTACGAGAAAACAGTTAAGAAGCAACTTGTGGTGGCTTTTAGCTGCCACAGATTTTTTTTATAAATAAATTAGAAAGCAAAGTCGTGTTAAATCAAACACTTTTAAGAAATTATTTATAAAAAAACGACCTAGCCACCTTCCGTAATTTTTTAAAAATCTATCGATTTCGGTAATTAAATAATAAAATTGCACCATTTTGGTGAAAAAGCCCTCTCCTTGCGTGTGTGGGTATATATATAGTTATCAGCTAAGAAAATGAAACCCCCTTCCTTACGCAAAATAAACAAATAGATAAAAATTTAATGTGTAGATGATCATCAATGTTCTGAACTTTTAAAAAACTTCTCCTTCAAGACCTTTCATTGTAGCTTCACAATTTCAGTATGAATTTATAGTTTATTTCATCTGCTAAATCATGCTTACCAACAACTCACTCACTTTTGAGCCTGTCTTCAATTTAAATCCTCCCTCGCGTGCTCACCTTCCACCAATAAAAAAGTGCCAAGTGTGGAACCCGCGAAAGTACGGTGACATAACTTATAACCAACAAAGCTAGAAAGCCTAAATATAGAGAACTGCAACATAACTTTACCATTGCTTTCAATTCATACATCTCTGCAATTCTGTGTGGTCACCTTCGTTCAGTTATGATTGGTGTTGGTTAATTAGCATAGTAACATTTTTTTTTTCATCTCTGTCCATTCATAAATATAATAAATGTGGTGGTTGCTTAATAATTTCATGACAAGTTCATATTCCTGTCTCTACAATTGGTCACACGCATATTCTGGTGGCAGTTGTGACATGGAATGCAACTTATTATTTCTTCGTGTCCTCTCAAGTGTCAATTCTTAGTTACAGGTTTCAATAATTCTGAACCATATAATACTTGTATATATGCATATGTGTGTCAATTTAATTATATGGTAATGCATTTGCTGAAACGTCAATTAATTGTGAACACATATTTTGCAGCATAGAGAGATGGAAGACTATGTTATAAGGACAATTGTTGTTGGAGTTGTTTCATGGACATCAGCTTTTGTCCTAGTGAGAAGAATCTTTCCCAAGCGTTCTTTTGATTTCTGCAACCGCGTTGTGTCCACGCTCCATGCAACTTTAGCAGTCACATTGGCTTGGCTCTCTGTTGAAGATTGGAAGTGTCCAATTTGTCCTGTGGGATCAAAATCTTCACCCAAACAGGTATTGGATTAACTGCATGCCATAATGCTCTTTGAGAGAAACCTCAATAGTGCTATGAATTTGGGTGTTTTTTTTTTTTTTTTTTTTGGATTTGGCACTAAAAGTGGAATGCTTGAACTGTGATATGAGCAGATGCAAGTCCTAGCAGTTAGCCTTTCTTATCTCATTTATGATCTAGCTTGTTGTCAATTGGATGAAAGAGTGAATCTAGACAACACCGTCCACCATTTGGTAAGCATTGTTGGAATTGGAGCAGGTCTTTCCTATCAAAAGGTAATCAAACACTTGATTCATTTCTCCAAGGTTTGCTGTCTATTATTTCTTGTGATTTAATATCTTTTTAGATCATGTAAATAGATCAATGTTTGTTTTTAGATCTTTTCCTTTTAATCCCTCATTTATGAAAATGTGTTGTGTTTCTTGTCTTTTACACAAAAATAAATAAATTGTCTCCTTTCATTCCATCATTTATGAAAATAAAGACAACATATTACACACTATTATAAATAAAATATTAAAAATAAACTATCTATTTTTAAGAGACTAAAAGTAAATATCATCTATATATAAAGACTAAAAAAATATTTAACTATTATTTATATTATAATGAGAAATGAGTCGATTTGGTCATCAAAAACCCACAATATGAATTCCTCTTTAAAAACCACATAATTAGATTAAAATATTTGGTCATCTAGTTTGCTAGTAAAATTTGGGAGTAGTTCTTTCTTAATATGTCAATTTGCCTTCTTTTTAGAAAGTTTTATTTATTGGAAGTATTTCTCTAGTTTTCTGTGTTCTGTTGAGAGGATTTCATGATTAGCTAGTGATTTTTTTGCCATATCTGTGCGCAGTGTGGCTCAGAAATGGTAGCGACAATATGGATAACAGAGATATCAAGCCCATTCTTGCATTTGAGGGAGCTTCTTAAAGAGCTTGGTTACAGGGACACCCTTCTTAATTTGGCTGCTGATGTAAGTAAAATTCTGAAGTCTAGGACATACCAAATATTCCATGTCTTGTTGGCACCGCCTCGTTAAGGAAGTGATTAAAGTGTAGGCTTTTGTCTTTTTATTTCACATGTACGCCCATGTTTGACAGAAGTTAAAAATTGTTTTTAGTTCTGAAAGTACAATTGATATAAAGTTCACAACTGTTGTTAATATAGCCAACATAATATACAATGCATCAACAGAAGGTTGAATAATTATGATATTTATTGAGTTAGTATTCTTTTTCTGCTGAGTTGTACACGGTACACACTTGTCCTGCTTATTCCTGTTGCTATGTTCATAGTACACACTCGTTTTGCATAGCTTACACGGTACATACATGGTCCTCTCAAATCTCAATTGCTTGTAACGGTTTTCCTTCTTTTTGGTTCATCATCTTTGTATATATTCAAACATTTTGCAACCATTTTCACAAGAAAGAAAACTGTTACAATCAATTACTAGTTACTTTTTTAAAAATTAGTTAGGCCTAAAATCTAACATTTGGGTGTGAACAATATAGTTGAATAACTAAATCACTCACCATGTTTTGAAATATGGTTTTATTTTCACCAGAAAGTATTGAATTCGACATAAAATTCATCATGAGAAATTTACATATTTTTTTAAGTTTAGATTGTTCAAGTTAGAAATATTTGAGACAAAATGATTTAAATTATAAGTTATACATAATTAGTTGTTCTCATAAGAATGTATCCCTAATTTAATATTTAGGGTGGGTAATTCAAGAAAATGAAAGGGCAGTTTAAACTTTTTGTTTAACCAAAATGCAGGTAAAACCAATGTTCTTTGCAGGCAGTATAAAGTAAATATATGGGATTTCAATTGGGGGCTAATAATTAAAATCAAATAACTTAAAGTAAAATGTGTTTAAATTTTTAATTAAACTTTGATATAAATTGTGCTAAAAGCTGAGTTTCATGTAATGGCACAGATTCTATTTGCAGCCATATTTACATTTGCTAGGATGGTGGTCGGACCATGTATCACTTACGTAACTTTATCTGCCAACTATCCACTTCTCATAAAGGTATTATTTGTTGTTTTTCTTTAGAGAAACCATTTTTGTTTTCTGAAATATTTATGGGTAACCACTCAACTTTAATTCTTTCTATCGTATCGTTACAGGCTATGGGATTGGGTTTGCAGCTGGTAAGTGCATTCTGGTTCTTCAAAATTGTAAGAATGATGAAACACAAATTAACCAAAAAAACATCGAAATATGGGGTCAACCACGCCAACATCATGAGGAAGACCACTAACTCGAAATTGCAATAGAGTTAACAATCATCAAGAATGAGAGAGACACAAGACATAAGGATACATCAATCAGTTAAATGCATACTTGCTACTGCATCTTGAACAATTCACTCTGACGTGGTTTTTCGAAATGCAGTACCTAATAGGCTATTATAAAAGTGTGAATGTAATTTTCAAGCTGATTGGTGAATTTGATTGGTTTGTGCACCTGGGCATGTACATTAATTTTACACTATTTCTAGTGGACAAATTTGGTTTATAGGGAAGCTAGACTTCACAACGTAACAATACTTGAGATGCTATAACAACAGCTTAGCTAGCTGGATTGAGTTTTGGTTAATTAAAAGAAAAGGTGAAACTAAATCCAAACTCTATAAGATTAGAGTGTTGCTAGCTGTAATTAGTATAACAGCAGTAGCATCACTTGTAACCCTTCCCCTCATTCGATGAATACAACTTGTTATTGCTTAGCTTATAGATTAAACACCAAATCAGATTTATTGAAGCTTGCAACGCAAATTCACTCAACAAGCAGTCTTCAACCATAAATGGGAAGACACGCAAACTCTAAATTCAAAGATCAGTAATTTGTATAGAGCATAGTCCCAAAGAAAACAAAAAAAATAATAATTCAATTAGTTTAGGCAAATGATTCAACTGCACATCTCTATGGAACTACACAAGTCAGACCGTCTGAGTTAACCTAATTGCATGAAGTACTCCCTAGATATCCATGGCTCAGAATTTTATAATAGCTTTTAGTCTTTGCCAAAATCAGTACTGTAGTGAGCACTGGATTCAAGTTTCTTTGCATCATTCAGTTTTCTAACAGCCTGGGAACCAAAGAAAGAAGTCAAATTGTTGTGCCTATGAGTGACAAGGAGGAGTAATCCCTTTGTACATAATTGATACACACAAAAATAGCTTCCTCAAAGAAAGAACTCACCTTCATAAAATCTTCATGGATCACATAATCACGTTCTGCACGAATTGCTGCCATTCCAGCTTCTGTGCACACATTTCGAAGATCAGCTCCATTAAAGCCCTGAGCAATTTGCAACAAAAAACACATCAAACATGCACCAATTGTCTAACAAAACTAATCCAAACTGGACTCACCTCAGCAAGCTTCACAACAGCTTCATAATCTATTTCACCATGCTTAGCAATCCCAGCAGCATGAATCTTGAGAATTTCCATCCTTGATTGTTCATTTGGCAATGGAATTTCTATTTTTCTATCTAATCTTCCAGGACGCAGAAGAGCAGGATCCAGTACATCAGGACGGTTTGTTGCCATTATCATTTTAACCTACAACATCCATTCAGACAGCAATGTTGTTAACTGTTGTCAACCCACCGTTAGAATTTGCTAGAACAATTCTTTTTAGAGAGAATATCACAATATCCAGAAGACATATTAGTTAGAAGGTTGATGTGCTTTACATTATATGTGAATTATATCTCACATAAGTGAAAGAAGTCTGTACTAAATATGTTGCACCTAAATGTTACACAGTTGATAGAGAAAAATCCTCAAATTTCAGCTCAACTATATTTCATTATTACTACTGGAAAAAGGCCACTCGTTCTTTTGCTCGATAAATGGTGAGTGCAGAATTCATTTGTTTATATTACCGTTCACGATTGCAATTGCTTCTTAAGTTTAATACTTTGGAAAAAATTGCAAACCTTGACACTGAAAAAAAAAATAGACTACCTGAAAAATAAGATACATTAAATGCATTTATTCGACAAGCTTACCACACTGGTCCACTATCCACTAGCTTCCCCACCAAAAAATAAATTAAAAATACAACATAGTCTTTTTACCTTCAAATTTGTTAGGAAAGGGAGCAGGTGTTTCTAAAAGTAAAGTGTGATTATGGTTTTCAAAACAAACTAAGTGGGGGTTACTAAGCAAGATATACCTTCCCAAGTTGATCAAACCCATCAAGTTGATTAAGCAACTCCATTAGTGTTCTCTGAATCTCACGATCAGCACTTGTTCCCTCACTGAAACGTCGACCACCAATGGCATCGATCTCATCCATAAAAAGGATGCAAGGCTTAACAAACAAAATGGAGATTCAGAACAGCATTCCGTTTTAATATATGAACAAATAGGAAGAACTTCATTCAAGAATCTACCTGGTGATCACGTGCATAGCTAAACATTTCTCGAATTAACCTGGCACTTTCTCCAATGTATTTATCAATTATTGCACTTGAAACAACCTACACCAACATGAAGGGTAAGGTACAATACATTTGAGATTAACCAAAACCTCAAAACACAATGGAATTCAGAAATGAAACAATTCTGACCTTCAAGAAGTTAGCATCAATGTTACTGGCAATTGCCCTAGCTAACAATGTTTTACCAGTACCAGGAGGCCCATAAAGAAGAACACCCTGGGAGATGAGAATTGAGAAGAAATTGATAAGATACAAAACTATAAGCCATGGCTCCTCAAAACACACTTCTTCCACCAAAAGAAATTGTGGATACTTAGGTGACAATGCTGCCAAAACACATACCGTAGAGGCGAAAGAGCAAGTAGTACAGTGAAAAGTAATCACCTTAGGAGGTTTAATTCCAACTCGAATGAAGAGCTCAGGATTCATCAGAGGTAATTCAATTGATTCCCTCAATTCCCTTATCTGATCGGATAAACCACCAACCGCAGAGTAACTGATATTACCAGGATCCTCATGCAGCATATTGTAAACTACTGGATCAACCTGTCAACACACGATATATCATATTGACCATCAGACACAAAAAAACTAGGACATGATTTTCAGAAAGAACACAAACACGCATGCACCAAATCAAATAGATATCTGAAAAGAATAAACAGCAAAAACTTACTTCACGTGGAAGAGCCCGCATTATGGTGAGCGTCGTCATATCAAGAACGACTCTCGTACCAGCAGTCAGTTTTTCCTTATCTACTTTACTGCGGCAGCCAACCGATACCTAGGTCCACTGCTTGCCTTGACAATCACTGAGAGATAACAGAAACAGAAACAAAAACATACAATGTTAATAATCATTGACGTAAGCTTAAGTTCACATCAACCAAGCAAAACAACAGAGAAGATAGTTTATTGATTAGCTATATCAACTACTAGATTATACATTATAATCCACGATCAACAGGCAAAGATTTTTCACATTAAAAATGAAACAGTATATACTATGAAATTGAATAGCGAAATATCAATCAAAATACGGACTGAAAAAGGATAGAATCGTTACAGTGTTCATTGTCGAGAGGCCTAAGAACTTCGCCAATGATCTGTCCAACGCTTTGAAGAGACTTCAAATCATCTTCAGTTTTGTTGAACTCTTTCTTCGAGGCACGCAAATTCTCTCGGACTGCAATTAGCGGTTCAAAGGCAAACTCGTAAAAATTAAAAACAAAACCCTAATCAATCGGAATGATAATAAGAAAAAGTACTCGGAATGATAAACAAGAGCGAATTGTAGTTGCTATTAGTATGACAAAGGAAGGAACAAACCGGATCGTACTCTGGACTCCAATTCCTTGTGTTGAAGAAGCTTCTTGCGGTACTCGGTCACCGCATTGCGGCGTCGTGTAGCGTCTTCAGCAGCATCCGTCATTGTTATTTGTTAGTGTTAATCGGAAAATAAGATTGAGAGAGCTTCGTATCAACGATAGATGAGACACGGTGAAGCAGAGTACCTGCTTAATAAATAGGCTGTTTCCGGAATGTTGGATTATAAACTCTCTCGTGCTATGTAAGTATGATTCATTTTCCTCTAACGAGTTCTTTATTAGCATTCACGGGTGCGGGTTCTCCCTCCACTCACGACGTGTAAGTTCTATTTTTCTTCACCGTTCGAACGGTAAGTTGTTCATAGTTCATCTTCTATTTTATTTTATGAGTTATTCATTATTCCTCTTCTAGGTCACACGCGTATCCGTTTGTCTTCCTCTTCGATATTCATCAGCGTGGACATTGTATATATGTTACTTTTTAAAATTATTTATTTAAATTTGATTGTTTATTGTTACATATGTCTGAATGAGATTTCAATGGGAGATCATTTTGGGATCACGTATAATTTTTAAAATCATTTGTTTATTATTATTTAGAATGATGCGGATGTTTGAGATTATAAGAAACACAATTGATGAACGGGTTGTTTATTATTGTTAGTTAAAATAGTGTTGATGTTTGGAATTACAGGAAACACAATGGATAAACTGGAATACATGAGTCCTAAACCAAGTAATGTGAATATTTTGGTCCACTTTACAGACCAATGGCGCGAACCAAGTGAGATATACAATGTTAATCCTAATAAATTTGGAATATTTGACGCACATGACTGTGTGAACAACATATGTATATTAGTAGAACAAAGGATGAGATGTGGGACCTATCTGTGAAAGAAAATGTGAATAAACCTATGGGTGAAGATGTGAATGAACCTTTTAGTGAAAATGTGAATAAATTTATGATTGAACATATAAATGAATGTGTAAATGAAAATTTGAAAAAGAAGAAGGAAGGGTGTTAACACTATATACCAACAAGGTGGGCTCACGTCCAACAAAAAATTGGGTTCACATCCAATTACAGACAAAATAAAAATAAGAGTCTTAAAATATTTTCAAGTTGAAAAGAAGAAGATGAGGGTATTTTAAACATAAAATTTCATTAAAAGTCATATAATCAGTGTGTGTCTAATTTCTGTTAAATTATTAAACAATATTTAGAATGAAGGGGGTGTCAGTGTAATATGAGCTAAACAATTAAGAGATTTGTTGTAGAGTGCAAAAAGGGATAAGTATTAGATGAAATTTGAACAAGAACACCTAATTTCTATTAAATTATTAAAAAATGTTTAGAACGGAGGGAGTGTCAGTGTAATATGAACTAAACAATTAAGAGAATTGTTGTAAAGTGCAAAAAGGGATAAGTATTAGATGAAATTTGAACAAGAATAGGATGTGCGAGTGTAATTTATTCTTTAATCTATTTTAATTTCAAATTTAAATTTAATTTAAAACTGTTTGAATTAGATAATTTTTTAGTTTTTTAAAATGTATATTAAATAAATGAGGAAATATATATTAAATTAATAAAAAATAATTAAAATTTTAATATATCTTATCTATATGTCCTTAACCACAACTAACTCAATTAGTTAGGTGAGTTATGCGAAAAATTCTCTCTGATCTTATTTTTAATTGGCTCATTAACTCATTATATAACAAATAGTAATATAATTATTTAAATTTTCACAACTTGATAACTATGCTTGTATATCCAAATAATTACTTATATTATTAATGTATAATCATTAAACTTAATTTAAAAAAATCCAAAGGATAAGAGGTTGACAACAAAGCGTTAAGAAGGAGAAAAAGGTTTTCACGTGCATCTTTTCTTTTCCATAGGTCATGAAGATTTATTTTATCAGTAGTTCATGAAGATATGCCTATAGAGTAAGCAAGCGAGAATATAAAAAGGAAGAGCGAAAATTGCTTGAGAAAGATATACAAAGTATAAAATTGCGAATAATAGGGCAAAACAAGACCATTAATAATGATAATGAATGCAAGTTAATACTTAAAAAGAAGTGCTGGCGATTGCCTCCCTTGTCCCAACTTCTGACCGAGTATTAGTCGGGCTGTATGTATATACCTTGAGTGGTGCACACACAAGTCCAGAGTCCTTTTTCTTAAATAGAACTAACATAGCCCCAAGCTTAGATTCGAACAACATAAAATACACTTATATAATATTAATAATTAATATATATGAACATTTATAACAAATCATAAATGTATTTAAATATTAACGGTTAATTTTATCACTGAAATAACTTATTTCATTATTACTCATTTTAGTTGATTCAAATTAAAAAATAATCATATCAGAACCCTATACATCGACCAATTTCTTACAGCATATGGTACATATGACATGAGGTACAGTGGTATCCAATTCACTCTCACCAAAACATTCTGTTTTCCCTGTAGAATTTACAATTTCAAAACAGCAAAATGCCTAAGCTGTTTAATTTTAATTGTGGCTACCCTTCTGTAACACTTCCTTTAGAACCAATGCGATTCTCTGTGCCATGTGTGGCTCCAGAAACCTCTCCTTCACTCTCTCATATCCTTTCTTTCCCATAGCCTCCTCTCAGCATGAGTTGCCAAATTCACAATGTTTTTTTCAAGAGGTGTCACACCTTCTTTTCCAGCTGGGTGCAGTAAACCAGTTGTCCTATTCACCACAATCTCCACTGTGCCCCCAGCTGCAGTTCCCTGGGATTATTGTTAATCATAAAGAAATGTCAAAGGAAAATGACATGACACAATATACATGCATAAAAAATTCAGAGTGGGAAAATAAAATGTCTTCTACTCTCATTATTGCATTTACCAGGTCCTGATTAAAAATAGTCAGAAAGTGCTAAACTATATTAGCAAACATATGTAACATGTGATGCATCATTTAAAGTTTTGAGCCAAAACTATAGTAGTATGCATTAGCTCTGCATTGAGACAAAACAACTGTCTTGAACAAATATGTAAAAGCCATAAAATACTTCTCAGCTCTGATTTAAATAATATAGGAAACATATCCCCATGGAAATAAAAAAAACCATGGGAGAAAAATGGAAAGAAAGGGAAGGCGAAATTTGAAGAAATAATTGTTACTTGATGTGTGAATAAGAGTATAAGACCGTACACAGACCAATGAAAATTGCAACTTCTTTCTTTTTGGGTGAGGGGTTTGCCGATTTGCTGCATTGAATGAGGAAATCAATAAAACCGCAACATCATAGATATTTAAGAGAGAAATGAAAAAAGAAAGCACAGTAGCATGTATGGCAAAATGGACACAGCTACAAGAATTAAAACCCAAAAAAATATATAAAAGGAAAGATGTGTTGACCAGGCAAGTTATACTTACAAGTACAGGCAAGCGAAATGCCATTGCTTCAATGGTTATCCTCCCAAAACATTCTCCCCTAGCCTAATATGAAGAGAAGCTGATTTAGAAATGACATAATATTTCAATATGTTCGGTGACAAAATCTAAAAGCCATAGTGGCAATGCAAAACTTAATTGTTAGTTTCTATAAGTATGAAGCATTAAACTTAAACAAGACTTTAACTTATGGAATCTCTAATCAGGTCCCTCACTGAACTTTGCATTAATACTTATATGGAAAATAGAAACAAATCCGTTTAAAAAAAAAAAGTCTTGCTTAGAGTAGAAAGGTTAACAATTCAGCAGCACCTCCCATTTTGCAAAATAGAAAGAAAACAAATTCTGGTTCATGCTCAATTTAGCAGGGTATATTATCATAAGATACCTGAGAATTCTGAACAAGAACATCAATAGAAGCCAGAAAAGGAGCCACTGCCGGGGTTTTGTTAACAAAGTGAACACGGTCCTGGATTTTTTTCTCCATGACAAACTGACGCAATTCCATTTCAAACTTTGTCTGAGCATTCATATCACTCCCTACAACTACAGCATGCAAAGATGGAACTTGCAGTTTCTTCTCCTGGATGAGCATCAAACTTTCATAAAAGGACCGAAGAAATAGATCCTGCCCTTTACCACGTGAAACACCTGCAATTATATCATCCTGGTGCTCAAATTATAGAATGGTAAAAGATTTGTCAAAATGAATGGAAGGGTATATACAGAGGGGAGGATTAATTCATATTGCAATGAGCAAAACTAAATAATGAATCTGATCACATACAAATAACGAATCTGACACTTCTGACAACAAACAAAACATAGATCTAGTTTTTTTACAAGTGTTATTCAATCAACAATTCATTCAATAACTTATACAACAATGTTTCTGTCTCTATCTACCTATCACTTCATTCATTACATCTCATACTTGTTTCAAAATTATTAAATAGTCTCTGGCCTCTACCACGTGTTCAAGGTTAAAAAAAAAATGGTGGTGGCCGTGATTTGGACCACAACATCAAGGATAGACTCGTACCATTTTAGAATATGGATTTGAACCTAACTCAACCTCAAATTCTAACTCATAGAGTGAGAGTTGTCCCTTACTTATATATTTTATATTGACCTTATCTCTAACCAATTTAGGACTTGGGTTTTTCTCAATATTTCATGTTCCCAACTAATCTTTACGTAACAACACAGTCAAATTTTTTAGTTTACTAAAAAGAATTAATAACATTGGATAATGCATCATGTGGAGATTGATGGAGACGATAGAGGTTGTGAACCATCTAATAGTTTCTGTACTCCTCTCTTGTTTCCTTCTTTCTCTATCTTAGTTGTACCAACAACATTTCTCTGTATTTGTAGTGTTTTCTAATTAAAAACTAGAATTTCACCTAATTAATCTGCGTAATCACTATATACATTAAATATTATCAACTTCAACATAAATAACAAATCTAAAACTTTTGAGAACAAACAAAAACTGTCGCTTCCGTGCTTTTTATGTTTTTTTAAAATTAAATTAGAGTTTTAATTCGACAATTAGTGTAATATAGATTTGCATTGAATAATACATCAAATTACAGTCCTAATTCGTAAACAGAGTTAAAAATACATTAAAAAAAACTGTGTTATTCACATCGTGTTTTATTATTTGTAATTTAGACTTGAGTATTATTTGTAGTTTAGACTTGAGTCCATGAATAACTACTGTATTTAGGATTTCTAAGCTTATATATTTCCTTGTAATCTAAGCTAAATGTAATTGTACGAGTGTGTGAGAAAAATGCAATAAATGACTGAAGTAGCTAACATTGGGTAAACTAAGATAAACTATATGTGTTGTTTTCTTCTTTCTTTTTCTCTCTTTTTCCTATCTCAATTGTTATATGATTATTTAGTACCCAATGTGGCTCTATTGTTGATTGATTTACTTAATAATGTCTTCTTCTTTTTTTTATCTTATGAGATAAATAGGAAATCAAACTTATCTCAAATACTTAAAAGAAATTCAGTTATTCATCAATCAGTTGTGTTGAATTTCATTGGTCCTTCGTAATGTTTTTACTTCTTTATTAATATGATTTATCTAGTTACGTAACATTCATGTAAATGGGTAATTATATATTAAAATTTTACTAATATTCTTTAACGAGTGTTCTTGAACAACAGTCTCGAAATATTTTTAAAGAATTCATTTTGATGAAATTTACCATGTTTTTATTTTCTTTCATTGATAAAAATTTATATAAATATTTTTACTGCTTTTCATTTGGATTCTGAAGGTTGTTAATGATATAAAAAATTTACATGTGGGAAATACAATTACAAGGTACTAAGTACAAAAAGAAAAGAAATGGGACTTGATGAAAGATCAAACGTCTAGCATCAATCGTTTTCAATGATTAATGTCATTTATCAGGTGTATATTGTTCTTTTTGCGTTCATATGCATTAATTTGTCTTTCTTATTATATTCTTTGTAGGTTTATCCTGCCATTGCCCAGTTTGTATTTTGGATAAATTATAACCATTTGTTTCAAGACACTAATTTTAGCGAAAATTTAATCTCTCTTTCGTTTTACATATTTAAGGTTAAAATTTTGCTTAATTCTAACCTAAAAGTACTTAATCAATAGTTGGACAATACCTCTCAACACTAAGCTTTCAAATTAACATAGAAGCATCACAATATTTCAAACCCTCTTAACTAATAACTAGCAAAAGTTAAACACTTTCAAATTCCTTCCTTCTTGTTTTGGTAGGTAAAACTATAACACTTAAGTCATGTAATTATAGCTATATGCTGCTTGATTAATTAACACTTCGACAATTCTTCCTAACTTCTCCATTAAATCCAGTAAGAGGACGAAGGTTCCCCATCTTGATCATGGACATGGCAAATTGCTCAAAAAAAAGGCTCTCATCTTGTGCATATTTCTTGACCAATTCCCGAGTTTCCTTAACATTTCCCATAAGAAGCACTTCATCTGAATTAAGCAGTCCTTTACCCCGAAGTATGAGTTTGAAATAGGTATTATCAAACATTCTTGGGGAGCCAAAGTCCAAGGGAGAAATGAAGTTGTCACCACCTAATTTTGGGCACATTGTCTTCAAATCAAAGTAAAAGGATTTTTCTATATTCTCATCCGGTTGGTTGTTTCCTTTTTGGTTGTATAGTCTCTGCTTGAATGTGACACATCTTGCCACCCCAATGGTATGTGCACCTACATTATAATTAATAAAAATGTTAATATATGTGATTCATTCATTACCAGGAAATAAAATGGGAAGTTGAAGTTTCACCTGAGAGGGCAACGAGGTCCACTTCATCAAGGCCTTGACGCTTGAAAAATGTCACAAGATTTTCAATGGTGGCATTTGGTGGGGGAATGTTTTTGTTTGAGCCACTTAAGCTGGCTGTTTTTGAGTCTCTTCTCCCTAATGGGAGTTCCCAATTAGGTCCTCCACTCTGTTTTAAAGAATCAAATAACTTTCAAAATCTCACATATTTCTTATGCGCAAGAATTCTAATAAGATGTTCTCTCTTTTTTTTTATACAACAACGACAACAATAAAGTTAAATGCTAATAATAGGTTATAAAACACACACTTTAAAACTTCTTTGTTATCGGTTGAAATTTATTACAGATTTATGAAATAACATAAATTTCACTTCTTAATTTTTTACTTGTTTAATTATCTCAATAAAATTTAGTCAAAAATGAAGAATGTATTCGATAAAATGTATTAAAAAGAGTGTTTTATTAATATTTGTCATCATTTCATGGGTTAAGCTGCATTCTGTGACATGCAAAGTCTTTGGATACTAGGGTTGTTTAATTTGAGTGAAGTGTGTTCACTTACAAGAACAGTGGAGCCCCTGGCAGCAAGGGCAAGAATGTCTGCACAGGACACAGTCTGAGGACATGCTTCTTCCAACTTAGACTTTATCTTATCAATCACTTCGAAACCTCGGACAGAATTTTTGTTAGGTCCAGAATTTTTTTCACTCACTATCCTTGCGCTATCATCCAACAAAATTGATGCATCACAGCCCTGCCATTCAAAAGAAAAGAAAAAAAAACAAGAAAATTTAGACCATCATTGTATCCATAAAAAAGAACCTGAAACAAGTTAACAACGAGTAATGTTATTCATAAAATAAACAATTTCTACACTTCTTTTTTTAATTTTTGTTTAACTAGAATTACACCAAATTTTTTATTTGACACTCAACTAATCATTTATGACAGGGTCAACCCATTTTGGGATAAAGTGGATTTCTACACAATTTTATTGTATGAGTAACATTACTCTCTAATAATTGCAAATAATTTAGACTAAAAAATAGCTCAAGGCAACAAAGATAACTTCCAAAAAGAATTTGAGTTGTTTACACTATTACTTCATAAAATAAACTATAATTTTTTCTCATAAATAGGATGGAGATTAATATTATTCTTGTAATATTTTTCATGTAGGACTTCTTATGACAAGTGTAATTAATTAATTCACCTGCACAAAGCAATCGTGAAAGTGAAGTCTAAGTAGAGAAGCAGCAATTCTCATGTCCTTTGCAATGGCCTTCTCCAACACAGACATGACAATGTCATTAGCTTGAGGGCATGAAAATTGATAGAATTGAGGTGAAAGACCAAAAGATATTCCCCCATGATGATCACCCCAACCAAACTGGAAGCCAGGGTGAGCCAGGGAGAGTTTCACTGTGAGGAAAAAAGCTATCATTGCAAGAAGAGTGACTTTGATGAAATGCATACTGACTAGTGTTGCAATTGAGTTGGAAAGCTTGTTAATTTTGGTGATTATATGTTCCATTCGATAGGCTTGTTTGGTATATATACTGCTCAAGATATCAAACCACCCACTCTCTTAACCGAATCACATTATTTGGGAAACCAGCCTTTGACTGTTTCAAAAATCAATGTGTTGTGTGGTTGCATTGTTTCTGATGATGTATTGTTTAGTTTTGACAGTGCTTCTGGTATATTATTACCTGCTCTTGGACCGGATCAAAAAAGTAAGAAATTCATTTTGTTTTGATGTATTTTTTTTATAGGTAAATATTAGTGACTAATTTGTTAGTTTTTTTTATCGGAAAATTCGAATATATAATGTATCTCTCTCTCTTCTTCCTTCATCTTGTTCACGTGTTAGGTTGAGTTAGATTTGACTAAATCCATTATTTAATTCGATCAAAATTTAATAAGTTGAGTTGGGTCGAATTTGTGTTATTTTTTAAAAAAATATTTTATCCAATCCAATCCAATTATAAACAAAGTTGGGTCGGATTAAATTAATTGGGTTTGAATATTTTTAAATTATTTTATATTTTGTAAAAAATATTTTTTAGAATAATAATTCATTTTTTTCTAAAATTTTATAAGTATATAATGACTAAATATACTCATGAGTGTTTAATTTAATAATTTAATAAACTCGTGAGTTAAACATTAATATGTTTTATATTTAATAATTAATTTATATATAATAATAAATTTAATTATATGATTTGAGTTATATCAGGTAAATTAAAAAAAAACATACTCCTTTACCAAATTTGTATATAATCGGGTTTAATTAGGTTGGATCAAGTTCAATCTTAAAGAACTCAATCCAATATAATTAGATGAAATTAAATCACTAATTAACCCAAACTCATAAATAGTCATATTTCACTATTTAAATTAATCTTATATCTCTCTTTTATTTTGATGTATTTAGTATGACGTAAATAAGCTAAATATGGACCTCCATATCGTTCTATATGTTACGGATAAATTGATTATATATTAACGTGACGAAGACTCTATTCACGTCCCAAAAGTTTCATTATAGCTTATTATGAAGAATCATAGCATAATTGAGTAACCAACGCGAGTCTAGTTATTCAAGCGTTTCTTAATTTCAGATTCGAATGTTGTTAATGAAAAAAACTTCAGCTAAGAGAGTTTTTTACATTGTGTTGTCAATGTTTCCTAGAACAGTACCGGCCCCCATACACCCACACCAAAAGAAATTGTATAATTGGGGTTAAAATAATTAATTAGAAAATTCTGTTATATATATATATATATTAGAAAGTCACCACTTTCAGCTGAAAAATAAGTTAAAAAATAACTCAGTTTAATAGACTATTATTAGTGCATGTAAAAGATTTAATAGTGACTCTTAAAAATCATTATTGTTAATATATTTTTTAAAATAATTATTATAAAAATAATAAACTAATCATACTTAATACCTTTTCACTAATAGTGCAAATATATAATAATATCTATATTATTTGATCACTAAGAAATTAATAAGGGAATTGGATTAGATTTATTTATTTTATGGGACATAATTTCAAAGGCGGATAAGGGTCAAAGTTAGGGATAGAAATGAATAAGGCCGCTTATTAAGGCCTTTGATCTGACCTGTTTAAGGCCTGAACTGGCTTAATTTGTTTATAAAAAAGGTCAGGCTAAGACTTTTTGAAAATCTATTTAAATAAAAAGGTTAGATTCAAACTTTAAGAAAAGTTTATTAAACCTATCAGGTTGACCTATTTAATATATATATATAATTAGATTATTGAATGAAACTTATGATATTTTATTTAACTTATTTATTATATTTATAATATTTTGTTGAATACTTAAAGTGCTCTAATTAATTTTAACTAATTTTTTCCATGCACAAATTAAAAAAAGAGTATTTATCTTTATTTATATTAAATTTTATGAAGTAATATGCGAATTTTCAAAATTTCATTTATTATTAGATTTTCTTTATATATAATATTTATTATAAAATAAATTTTTTAATAGATTCAAAGACTAAATTAAACTTTTAAATAAATCAGACTAAACTTAAATAAAAGTTTATAACAAATAAATAGATTAAATTAAATTTTATATTTTTAAATCAAAATAAGATCAAACCTAATTAAATTTGATGTGACCTGGGTCGTTTTCACGCTAGTTAGAGTCTCCTGTCTTGCTGGCTTACGGAGATCATATGAAATGGTCTTTTACGTGTTGATCGAAAAACTGAAACATATGACAACGTCCGTCTTCATCTATTATTGAAAAGGATATAGACACCGCGTTATGTATAGTTGTGTAACTTGTGCTTCGTTTTTTCTCTTTTTCTACTTTTGTGCTTTCTTTCTTCCGATACAAGAAAGTAATAAGTAGAAATGGATACAGCGCAGTTAACAAGAGAATTGCACTGCAATGCAGTTTGTTCATATATATTGGTTACAATTTTTAATTTATAACACATTTATATTTAATATTATGTCAAAATACATAAATTTTCCAAAGGTCAACATCATCTATAGTTTATTTTGAATGGTAGAAGATCTTCATAATGGATGTGACGATGGCAGACAGATTCTTTACCACTTTCAGTTATGATTTCATTCGCGCACTGCTTAACGGAATATCACGTACACCTTTTTTATTATTATTAAGAAAAAATATATTTTTAGTATCTACATTTTTATTAAATCTTGTTTTTAGTCCCTAAATTTTCATATCATCTAATTTAATTTTTAATTTTTAAAAAAAAACTTATCTTTAATCCTTCTTCACAAAATCTTCACTAATGACTTTAACTTGTATTCAACCTGATAAACAGTATGTTTTTATTTTCTTTTTAAAAAATAATTAAAAATATGTGGAAAATCTATTATTATTTTTTAAATGAAATTATCAAATATCTCCATCAAATACATCAAACACTAACTTTCAACGTCTTCATTTGTATCTTGGTATCCATCTTTATTCTTTAATAGATAGTGTTGTAGCTACGTTCTTACGTCTTTTGCTTTAATTTGTTTATTGAACGCAATTTTTGAACAAGGATGAGAGATCCTTTTGTAGTTGGCACAAAGTCGTGCCCACGAAGAAAGCAATGGAGAAAGAGTAAAGTTTCTTTCTATTTTGATTCTCTTTAAAAATAAAACATTTAGTTTCTATTAAATTTTCAATTCAAAATACCACCTAAAATAATGCATTGCCACGTTTATAAAAAAAAAAGGGTTATTGTATGTAGCATGTAATAAACACGTCAACATCATATGTGAGGAGAGACTAAAAACATGTTTTTAATAAAAATACATGGACTAAATTGGACGATATGAAATTTTCAAAGACTAAAAATAGGGGATATGTTCATTTTGTAGATTGAGTCTTAGTTCTTTGTGAAAGGAGAAACTATTTGTGAAGGAAAAACTCTTAACGAAAAGTTATATTTTTTATTTTATGTTTTTTTCTTATTAGTCAATAAAATCTTTTCTTTTCTTTATCATTTCAATTCTTAGTTCCTAACAATTGGTCTGATGTAAAATCCTCATATAAATAAATAAATATATATATATATATATATATTTATGATCTTAATTATAATAAAATAAATTTTATTAAAATAAGGACAAAATTTATTATCCAAAAACTAAGACTTTAGCCACGTGAAAAATTCCTCTGATAACCCAAATCTTTAAAAATCTATTGAAGAAGCTAAGGTGGCATTAAGAGGAACAAATCATCAAAAGAAAGCCTCCAACAGCTTCCACGTTGATGGAAAACATTAATGAGGAAATATTGTAATGATTAGTAGAGATAAAAATCTCTCAACAATGGTTATTTGGTAACCAAACTAAAGCATATTCCGGTTGTAATTTAATTAATTCTTTTAAAATCCAACCAAATATACCACTATAAAAACTCCTACATCCAGAAAACATGCACGCAGAGCACTACCAGTTTCCTTTCTTCCTAAACTTCCTCTATCCCTTTCTTCTACGTAAAACCTTTCTAAGTAATCTACCACAATTTTCACAGGTAAGCTAAACTTCAAACTTAAAATTAGAAATTTATGTATTTATTAGGTCATATTTAACCTTTAGTTTAGTTAAAAATTTAAGTTTTACAATGATTGAATTTTTTTTAAATAGGATACTGTGATTTTTTTAGAATGTATAGGGACATATAATATATATATATATATATATAGAGATGGGATCCTTTTACACCGGTGTAAAACTTGATAGTTTTACACCATTTAATAACTTTTTACTGGATAAGTATTTTACAAAATCCACCGTTAGATTGAAAGCTTATATAATGTAGATCACATATCTCAAATTTCACAAAATTTAAACATCAATATGAATGTAATCAAATAGTCTAATTTTCACATATTTTAGAAGTATATATACCGTTAATTTTTATATATATCAATTAGGTTTCAAATGATTTCGGATTAATATGAAATTTGAGATATGTGATCTACATGATATAAGCTTTCAATCTAACGGTGGATTTTGTAAAATACTTATCCAGTAAAAAGTTATTAAATGGTGTAAAACTATCAAGTTTTACACCGGTGTAAAAGGATCCCATCTCATATATATATATATATATATATATAATTAAGAATATTGAATATACGTTAATTTTTAGTTTATATACGTCGTTAAAAATAATTTGTGGAACTAAAAAATGAATGGCATTGTTACGGATAGGCCCAATACAGTATTTAAATTATACAACTACCCAAAGATAGAAGATAAAACAGAAGATATGATCACAACCAATTCCGTTCATATATTAGATAATCTGAATATCTTTACAAAAGATAATGGGCCTCAACCATATCTTCCCAGGATCCAGGTATTGTCCTATAAATAAAGCATCATTCATGGTGAAAGGTACACAACAATCCTAACTCTCTCTTTTCCATTCACACTGCACACACAGCACACCACTTGTGTTGTTTCCGGCAGTGATCATCTTCCTGGGGGTGCTTCATCTCCATAGGCATCTTCAGAGAGGGAGAGTTTGATCCCATAGCAAATCCCAGCAAATCTTGCTGGGTACATTCTGTTTCTCGTAAACGGAACAGGCATAAAAGCACAATACGTGAATATTAAAATAATAAATAAAACTGCACTGCCGTGGTCATACTTAGTCGGAAGACAACAGCTTATCTATTTAAGAAATATATATATATAAAATAACTAAGTAAATAACACTATCCCAGCTTTGTTTTCTCGGTTTATAATATTCCAGCCTTTCCGATAGTTACTATCATGGGTCCAGCACTCACAAGCTTAGGATTAACTCTGCCACAAGTTATAAAAGCCTTCGTTCCCAACAATATAACTGGCTATCTATATATGCTGTATTCTCTTACGTAGCCATGATTCAGGCCATTTTAAGATTTACCTCGGCACCTCCACATATCTCAGTCCTTTGCTATCAACTTCCGATAACATCTCACATCACCTCGGCATCTTTACACTGGCCTCCAGGATAACATCACTTATCATGCACCCACTGCATACCTATGCAAGCCTGGCCATCCCATATGCTATATTCCTGCACCATGTAACTCCGAAGTATCTCGTCAAGTTAGAAAGCATACCACATACCTTGTACACACCAGTCAGCCTATACCGCAGTACTTATGCAAGCCCGGCTATGCTTGAAGTACCCATGCAGGTCTGGTCATCCTTACCTACTATATATCCTCTCGGCACCTCGACCAATAATGGATCTTGTCATACTAGTGCACTGCTGCACCACTGCGTGGCCGGGGTTACATATCTCGGCACCATTGCACCTCGGCACGGCCGTACTTTCCTTATTATACACTCACTTCTACACCTGTTCACCTCTACACTTATATTAACGGCCGTACTTTCGGCACTTACGTACAAATTCACGAGCCATGAACCATGCATCTCGGGAATTCCGATTACTTATGATACACCATCCATAAGATTAGGATCCTTCCATCCAAACTGGCTCGCTATAGGAACTTAAACTACACTCAGCTCACCTATTCAAACTAGCCACGAGATTCTCATCTCGGTCATTCTAAAAACTGCAACCCCAGCTGTATAACCAAATAATCTACGCACTGCCGAGATGCTACTTGATTAGTTCCCGGTAATATCACTCAACCAAAACATCTTAACCTGCTCAAGACCATGCCACGTATAAAGAAGTTCCTACCACAAGAATGCAAGCCATCCCGGTTTCATTCATATATATATATATATATATATTAATCCATGTATATCAAACACTAGTATAAAATTGATAGCTCGTAAATATTAAATTTATTTTAGTTGGTATAATTTTACGAGGCCAAGGTATGAAGTGTTATCCATCTTGCTCTTATGAAAGAATAGCAATATTTCCTGATTTGAGGAATAAATGAGATTGATCCGTGTTTCAAATTTTGAATATCCGGACCTATGATTTTATGAGATTGACCCGAGTTTTAAATGATGGAGACCGGGCCTATGATATTACAAGAGATCGGGTGCTAATACATGAAAATTCATGCATGATTAGCGTAAGACGGCCGCAGCATTCCTACATAATGTACATATGTAGAAGCCATGTGCACCTGTGACCATTTCATTTCATGCATTCATTCCATCATTGAATCATTTTATGTATTTATTCAAATATGTTGATTTAAGTACTAACCTTTCTAACACGCTTGATGGTTTAGATTTGCCTACTGAGAAATTTATTTCTCACTAAATTTATTTAATGTTTTATTTTAGATGGCGTCAATCATACTATTTCTTGACGCACTGGATATTGCATGGTATGTAGATGAAGTCACAAACTGTTATGTAGTAACTATGCAGCCTGTTCTGCGTGCTCATATTTACTTCGGTGTCCATTTTCCAATCTCTGTGTTTAGCGAAGATTTTAATCCAGCCAATCCGTTCCTTCAATTTGCTCCTGTGTATCCGAATCCTACCACAGACCTCATAATAGTGCTCAGCGAAGAAGATAGTAATGGAGACTATGTTTAAATGAGGGGTTGTAAACTTTGTAAATAAATAAAGTTGTTTGAAGCACTATGATGTTGGAATAGAGCTAGTATGAATATGATGATGTAAAATAGAAGGGGCAAGTAATATAATGTATATATCTAGTTCCTTTTGTTTTTAATTTTCTTTTGTTTCTACCTGAATTTCTATTTTTAATTAAAAGACAAAACAATAAAATAAAAATAAAATAAAATAAATAAATCAAATAATTAAGTAATTAAATAAATAAATAGAATTATTTATGATGTTACATCTGACCTGTCGAATCTTCAAGAATGCCAATGTTAGAGATGGAGGAAGTGCAAATTTGGGTTAAAAGGGAGTTGTGATGATTGTTGTGCATACTTTCGTTTGAATTACAAATAAAACAACAATTATCTTTCTTTCCTGAATTTTTCCTTAGTTTAGCATCATATTAATTAGGAAATAGAGTTTTATATAATCTTAGGTTTTACATAAAATTTAAATTTTTTTCAACTAGTTTATACTATTTTGTCAAGTTTCTAAGAGCACCAAATGAAGTTGTCATTCATGATGTCTCGCCCAACAAGTTATGTTCGCCCAGCAAGAGCAAGTGCACAGACAAGGCCACATGGCAATTCAAGAGCGAAGGAGAAGTGTCAAGTTATCAGAAAAGTTTAGTTGTTGAAGAATTTGCTCAGCAATTCGCAACTCGCCCAGCAAGTGGAATCACATCTGAAGTGCATTTTGGAATTCTGCAAAACTCGCCCAGCCAGTTGAGCAGACTCTAAAGTGACAAGACAAAGACCTTGGACCCAATCTAAAGGACATTCTCTTAGGATTAGCGAGAATCATTCTAGGGCATAATGAAAAACACGAAAACATAGAGCTTAGGCTAGTTTTTTGCTTGTTGATCATTTCTTCTTCTTCCACTTTGTATTTTCTTCTCTTGTAAGGTTTCTCATGACAATTGAGGTTAGTTCACCCATTGTTGGGGGTTTGGTATACTAGAAACTCTTGATGTAATTATCTCTTCTATGTACTTAATGTTCATTTCACTGTTATTGCTTTGTTTATACTTTGATCACCCATATGCATGTTTTATAAAGTGAGAGTCATTGGGAAATGTTATCACTACTAAGAAATGAAAGTAGCTTCTATTAAAATGCATGTCTAGGGATAGAATGTGGTTTATTAGCCTTGTTTTAATCCTTGTTGTGATCCAAGTCATTTCATTTAACTTGCTAAGGGATTAAGAGTTAAGTGAAGTGATTTAAGCCTTTTTACTAGAGGAATCTTGATTAGGGTAATTTTGTGGATTAGGGTAACACTCATCTGAACATTGAATAGAGAAATGTCATTAATATTACATCAAGCGTAGTTTAGTAAGGCCAAACACCCAACAACTTCATAATTTTGCATACTTTCTCTTTCTACACTCTAAGTGTTTATGCTTTGATTTAGTATATGTGCCCTATTTTCACCTGTCTTTATTGTTTACTGCTTTTAGCATACTTTTAAGTTTGCATTATAGTTCAAAATCAAATCAAACATTAATTTTTATTGCTTAGAATCTGGATTGCACAGCCTATTTTTGCACGAACAAAGTCCCTATGGATACGACACTCGGTGTTACCGTGTTTTACTACTTGCGCGATTTGATTCGCTTGTCAATCGTTTAACAAGCTGCCAACATTTGTGGGGGAAGACCCAATTGGTTGGATTGTTAGGGCTGAAAAATTGTTTGAGGTCAACAAATTCCTTCATTCCATAAGCTGCCATATGCATTCATGAGCATAGAGGGTATTGCAATGCATTGGTTCTACATTTGGAGTCAAAAGAACCCAGATTCAGATTGGGAGTCATTTTTCACAGCTTTGATCAAAAGATTTAGAGATCACTATGGTAACCACGTCTTTGAAAGATTGAGTATCTTGAAGCAATAAGAACAAATTGAGACAGAAACCCACATAAAAAAAAAGTTCCACGGCATTCTTGAAAGAGAGGGCCAACATTTATGAGATGAAACACATGTTGCACAAGATATTGAATGAAAAGGTTGATCCCTAGTCAACTGAGCAAGACAAATATAGCTTGAAAGGAAGTGGGTTTGAATGCAGTGAAGCAAAGCCTAGTTTTTGGACAAGAAAGATGGAACTACCCACCTTTAATGGAAGCACAAAACATGGAACTAAATTGAAGGGTAGCAGTTTCGAGTGTGATGATGACCCATTGCAATTCTTGAAATCGGAAAACATAAGTAAAGAAGGTTCAGTAATCAAGAACTATGTACTTTGTGGTGGAGAAGAAACCAACAATTATGAAGCAAAATTAGCAAGAGAAACAACAAATGGAAAAGTTATGATGGAGGAAGAAGTTTATCCTTTTTATCAAGAAGGATAAACCCAAGGAAAACAGAGTGAAGAATATGGGTTGTGAAGACTATTTTTTAGCTAACCAAATACCAAAGTTGATCAAGAATGAGGTTGAAGTTGGTGATGCAACCAAGCCTCATTCTTTTCAAGATTCAGATTTTCATAAAACATTGTTATGATGAAATAAAAATCATTGTTGGACCAAAATTCAATCGTGAAGGTGGATGGAACATTAATGATGTTGGAATCTTAGAATGTCAACTTGTTGGGTGAGCCTTTAGCATTAAACTTTGTTGCATTTATGGTTGATAGCTCAGCAATGAAGCTAAGGCAGTCATGGTGATTAAAGATATATGTAGTCCACCCTTGTCCTTCCCAACACCAAAGACGTTGGATCTCAATTTGCAAGCAAGGGTAGTGGGTTGTTGCTAGTTAAGCTATAAGGGGTGCAGTTATCTTCAAACAATTGGAGAAAACTTGAGGAAGATTTTGTGTACAATTATAAATTTCAGATTCCAACCTTGAGGACAAGGTTGATTTTTAGGAGGGGTGTGTTAGGATATAAGGAGAAGGGAGAATTAATTAAGTTAATTTGTTAATGAGTTAGTTAGTTACAAAAGTTTATTAGATATAAATAGAAGAAGGATAGGAGAGAGGAGATTTGTTCATTTTGTAAATTGAATCTTAATTCTTTGTGAAATAAGTAATCCTTTGTGAATGAAAAACTCTTGAAGGAGAGTTATTTTTCCATTTTTCTATTTTTTTTCTTATTAATAAATAAAAATCATTTCTTCTCTTCATTTCAATTCTTGGTTCCTAATAGAAAGGCCAAAAGATATCCCCCAATCCATGACCACCACCCCAGCCAAAATGGAAGCCAGGGACAATTCACTGAGAAGAAAGCTATTATTACAAGAGTGACTTTGATGAAAGCTGACAAATTATATTTAATATTTTGTCAATATACATACATAAATTTCCAAAGGCTAACATCCTCTACAGTTTATTACTGTAATTTGAATGGTAGAAGATGTTCACAGCAGGTATCATGATGGCACAAATTCTTTACCTCTCTCGGTTATGAATTTCATACGAGCATTGCTTAACTGAATATCACATACACTTTTTTTTTATTCGTTTGAAAACCAAGTAATTGCAGAGCTTGCTTTCACGTGTCAATTACATCACTATTCACTGCCAACTTTAATTACATTTACATTTGGAAAATCCTACCTGGGGTATTTTTGTTATTGCAAGGTTCAAAGAAATGACTTAATGCAAGTTATGTTGTCTCATTTTACAGTCAGCTAGTTTTATTGCCCGACTTCGTCGTAGCAGGTGAAAAGCTAATAAGAAATGTAAAGATGAGTTGGATCATTAAGAAAAAAGGAAAAAAAATTTGTGAGTTTAATTTTTATTTTTAAAAAATAACAATTAACAACTAATATTTATTAATAAAAAAATGACCGGTAAAAAGTTAGAATGAAATTCAATGATTATGGAACATAAATAGAAATGAAACTAGTTTATTATTCATGGAAAAATGTATATAGATTTAAAAAAAATGTTAATATGATAAGGGTAGAAAAACAAATCATATTTTCATCTTTTTTCTGATTATAGATTATTTGGGTGAAGGATACAAGTTGTAATCAATTATATCAACTGTTAGTGAAAAACAAATCATATCACTATTGCCCTTCATAGACCAAATATTATTATTATTTTTAAGAAAATCTTCATTTTTTGAGTGACATAATCTCACAAAGTTTTTTTTTCCGTGTAATTGCTTATCTTCATTATTATATAATTTAAATTATTTATCTTAAATTTAAAATATAATTTATATATTCAAAAGTATTTATTTATTATAAACTTTAATTATAACTTATCTATATATTCACAACATTCATAAATATTAATCTTATTCGATGTTACTCTCACTAGATATGCATTATTTCCCCCTTTTCCAGTAAAAAAATGCATCATTGCCCCCTTTTCCAAAAGAACAGTGTCCCTCACATTAATTGTGTATTACATTGTAGAAATTAGAGGCCGGGCTGCATCAGATCTTGCTCACGTGTTATCGCCTATAAGCATTTAAATTTTCAGTG
>CM023957.1:31802706-31883412 GCA_013407115.1 Glycine latifolia
TATATATATATATATATATATATATATATATATATATATATATATATATATATATATATAAGCATTACAATTTTCTACTTGAATGAAATATGCTAATACCTTAGGAAGTTTACGGATTATGTTGTCTTAATAATTAAATAATAGGCTTAAATACATTTTTAATTCTTATAATTTAATGTTTTTTTTTGTGTCGGCAAAACAAAAATCATTTTTGTATTTATTTTATTTTATTTTTTTCCTTAAAATGCTTTAGATAGTATTTTTTTGTTTAAACCATTTTTTTTCTGTTTAAAACATTATCTAAAACACTTTAAGGACGAAAAAAAATAAATATATTTTACAATTATTAAAACGAAAAAAAAATTTATAAGGACAAAAATAAAAAATCTAAATTGCAAGATTAAAAATGTATTTCAACCTAAATAATATCTAAGTTGAAACAAAGAGTAAGATGGATTTGAATTCCCTTAAGTTGGGTAACATGATATGATTATGATCACGTTAAAGACAGATAGGAGTACCTTTATTTTTTATCAAACCAGGATTCACTGTGATTGACTATAACTTATAAGCCCCATTTATCTTTCTTTTTCACCATAACCTTGTCGTGTTTATCAATAACATGAAAGAATCCAAATCGCAATTGGGTTGGATATGCATGGCTGCTAACTGTAGCTACAAACAAATTTGCATTGCCATCCCACCGTGTCGAACATGATTTCAATAATTACACATACATATGTACATGTTATGCTGCAAAATTAGATATATTAAAGAAAGTTAAGGTCGCGATACGCACAGTTGCCTCATGGGTGTAAGCATTCTTGCAAAACGCAGGGGCACATGTGCCTTGATATATGTCCCTTGCTCTGTATATTCCTGTATAAATTAAAAAATGACATATAAGGAAAATCCAACAATACAAATAGGAAAACCATGAAATGATAATGTAAAATCTGCCAGCTTTAAAGGGAAAGGGAAAGGGAAAACCAGTTCCAGAATTGGTTAATGGGCAAAGGGTGGGTGTATACTCACAGTTTTCTCAACCATTCCAACCTGGTGTATGGTGCTGAGAAGATCCCCATTTTCAAATGGGACCAGAGCTTCCACCCAAACCATGGAGTCCTGTTAATGAATAATAGAATTTTGATTTAGCAAATGTAAATAGTTCGTAGTTCAAACAAATGGGTTAAACGATATCAAATAGTAAAATGGTATATTTAAAATTATATCCAGATTGGTTTCAACTTTGCACCTTTAGCTTGTCTTGAACTGCATTGCAAAATTCTTGTAAGCCATTACCACTTAAAGCAGATATGCATACAACATCATCTCTTTTTTCAGCTTCTAGCCTGAGTTTCTGGGGATCACTAACTTTGTCAACCTGCAATAAGAAGTCAGATACACCAGAATGTTTAACCTGAACCTCATGATGTACTAAATTCAATTTTGGGTGCACAGTAAAGCTTGTTGAGAAGGGAGAAATTGACCTCAGTCCTCGTAAATAGCATACTTGTGCCAATTTTAAGAGAAGATTTCATTGATGTGAATCAAGCAAATTTTAAAGAAATAAAAACAATTTTGAACCGAAAGCAATCCATTAAATCCTGAAACTGATTTAAAGCATTCTGGTTACATGACTTACATCCCAGTATCTGATGATGCTAATCTAAATGACAGGATATCAATGCTGATAAAAAAAAAAACAGAAAGAAAGAAAGGAAAACAGGATATCAATTAAAAGATAAAATCTAAATGAATGGAAAACTTAAGATTGTAATACACATTCCCTCTAGTTTTTATAATGAATCAACTATCCTAAAAGTTTAAGTTGTTCAATGAAGACACATGAATAACTTAATAGTTATAACATGCCACATAGAGCCTTTGGGGCATGAAACATGGTCATTGCATTGACCCACCTAGTGTGCAAATTCAATTTCTTTTTACTTTTAGAATCGGGGTAGCAATGATCAACCTCTTGTCCACTTGGTCTTGGTCATATAAGCTTTGATACCATATCATGAATCAACTAACCAAAAGCTTAAATTATTGAGTATAGGAACATGAATTGTTTTATAGTTATAACAATTTCAATAATATGTTAGTAAACCCCTCTGCGTTCACTTGCTTGAATTTTGAAGTTAGTGCTCCACCTAAGTGAGTTCAATTACATCCCAAATTATATGGTTGTTGGAACAATTTTAAATTTTAATATTCTGTTGGGAATGGAAATAATTCAGAATTAACAAGGATATAATCATATCTTTTTATTAAACACAATAATACATCAATAAAGAAATACAAAAAAAAAAATCATTTTATAAAACTTGAAAGATTAAATTGCAGTGAAGTAAATCTAGAATAGGCTAAGGTCCTGAAAAACATGTAACCAAATTCCTAACCAAACAATAAGTTGAAAGAACAGCAGAGGTCCAAGGCAATACCTTAATGTCTTTTCAGAATAACAAAGATAAAGGGAGCTAGGCTAACTCAGTACACTATTTTCAGAACAGGAAAAGCAACAAAAATGTTCACCAATACCTTGTTCCAGACAATCAATTTTGGAATTGATGATACATCTAGTTCAGAGAGGACTTTGTCCACGGCATTTATCTGTTGCTCAGCCAGCGGGTGACTGCAATTCACAAAAAAAATTAACGAAATACAGTGTAGGTCAACACCACTAGTTTTACTAGCTTTTCTCTAAAAATAAAGTTCCTCACAGCAGTTTCACTTATATATAACCTTATATCAACCACATGCACCAAGAGCGATGACTCCGATATCTCCTCCAGTGTAGCTCTGAAGGCAGCAACCTACAGAAGCAGAAAAAGACAGTTTCTGGTGATTGCTTCACAATTTGGGCTTAACTTCTACAGCAAAAAGTTGATCGTAAACAAAAAATTACAAAATATCAAAAGCATAATTTTGTCAAACATTAAGAGCAAAATTAACTTTTAAGAGTTATCTTTCTTACTAGTGTAGTAGGTAACTTCTGAATAAAACCAACAGTGTCTGTTAGGAGAAACTCCTTTCCATTCTTCATCTGGATGAAAGCAAATGAACAAAGCACAGCATGTCAAAATAACCATATTTAAACTGCACAAGATTTATTTTCCTGCAGAATTTAGCTCCTCTAAAGTAGGAAGAGTTGTAAAGTGAGAAAGTGTGAGTCCAACAACTGTCAATTTGAAATGATCTAAATTTAAAAGATACTTTAATTTAAATCAACTGTGAATGGACTTTCACTAGTTCACTGTATTACTTTACAAGTATCCTCACTTTAGAGGAGTCAAATACTTTCTTTCATATTAACTTTTGATAATAATAAATAATAAAAAACTAACAGAATAAAAAATCATAAATAATGAATTTTTATCATCCCACAGCCATTATACACTGTAAACATAGGAAATGCTATGCCTCAAGGTAAAGGACAATTATAAGCTCTTGACTAGTTCTTTATTTAGTAAAAGAGTTGAAGATGGTAGCTGAATCTCATTACAAATAAGAAGCACACACACAAAAGTTGAAAGCAATCAACAATCTAAAAACAATGAATAGTTTGTATATAAAAAATGGGAAATTCTCCAGGTATGTTTTGACTGACCTGTACCCTCCTCGTGGTCGGATCTAAAGTTGCAAATAATTTATCCTCGGCAAGAACATCTGCTCCTGTTAGTTGATTCAAAAGTGTACTCTTACCAGCATTTGTGTAACCCACCTACAATGTTGTCAAAAGCATTGTCAAATTATCATTTATCCAAAAAGTAAATGGCCTCTATAATTGTACAAAACTAACCAAGGATACAACTGGCACAGGTACTGAGAAACGCCTGTTACGGTACTGCTTTCGATGTTTCCTAACAGATTCTAGCTCTTTTTTAAGAATACCAATCTGCCAAAGCCCAAGCATCAGAAATTTCTTAGGAAAACTAAGATTCCAGAGGTAAAATAGAAAAAAACAGTGAACTTTCAGAGAAATGCATAGCGTATGTAACCAGTAGGTACTACTCAGATATACAATGTCTGTACTTTCCAGTATTGCACTAGTACGCAGCACAATGATTCAATCAAATAGCAGATTTTCACAGAAATGCTGATAAAATTTGACAATTGTACAAGACTGTTGGCTTACTTGGTTGCGCAGAATACGTTTGTCCACTTCTATTTGTTTTTCACCCATTCCCTTCACCTTTCCTCCTGCTTGACGCTCAAGATGAGTCCACATTTTTGTTAGACGAGGTAGTTGGTATTCCATTTGTGCTAATGAAACCTAGAATTAGAAAGACCTTGGGATAGTCAGAAAAAATATTAAAATTTTTCCCTCTTGCCAAAGCTGATTCTAGTAACAACATGAATAGAAAATAAGCAGTTCTAATTTGGAGATTTCAACGGTTTCTTTTGCTTTATAAGGTATCAGTACCTCTAGCATAATTAGCTGCTAATGTCTGGCAACATGTCTCACTTAGTTGAAATATAAATACAGTATATTATTTTTCTCCATGGACTTTTACATATTATCATCTTACTTAATAATGAATTAATGATATTAAATACTCTTTATATATGATAATTAAAAAACTACTTATCATGTAATTATTCGAGTAAATGATCAATAAATAAAAATTGCTTTTATCTTATCATGTATCCTTGTGGCATTTATATTTCAACTGAGCGGATCAGATACTGATACCCTAATAAAACCAAAGGATACTGGAGAATCCTCTTTCTAATTTATAATTGCCTGTAAAGACGCTTCATGTGTTGCTGCTCGTTGATTAAATATATCAAGGATGAGAGCAGTTCGATCGCAAACTCTCACATCTCCACCAAAAATCTTTTCCAAGTTGCGCAATTGCCTAGAAATAGCAGAGGCCAGTAATTTTATGTGAGAACCAGGGTGGGCATTTCATATGCAGCAATGTGAGAATAAAAAATTAATGAATGTTGGTACAGTTGTCTGACAGAACCAAGGCAAGGAAAACAAAAAGAATCAGTATAAAGTCATTAATAGAAGTTAGCAAGACAGCAACACTTGAAGGTAAGTTTGGGAGTAGAGAGAAGTACAGAGGGAACATAATCAAAAGAGAATGGGGAGGGGAACAGAAAGGAAGAGATTGGAAGGTTAAGCAGTAAGTTTCCTTCCCCTTGTCTAGATTTTTAAAATCCACCAAATTAGTGAACTTCAAATAACAACAAAAGCCTTATCCCACTAGGTGAGGTTGGCTACATGGATTACAAGGTGTCATTGGGTTCAGTTAATTGGTGAACTTTAAAATGTTAATAAAAAATGAATAAGGTTTTTGAAGTGTTTTCAGACAATGTCTCGTCTTCCTCCACTCTTTTAAGGAAACTCTTAGACAAGACCTTTCCTGTCCCTCCCTTTTTCTCCACTCACTTACATTCAAACAAACTCTAAAGAATCCTGTCTTCTGGAGGGGGGAGGGGGAGTTCTATAAATAAGGGTTATTCCTCGTACTTCATAGGGATTAATGAATTATAAAATGCTCTATTCCTTATTTTCTCTGATTTCTTACCAAAGAGTGGACCTATTTCCTGCAATTAAAGGCCAGATATTGGAACCATTCAGAATCACTTATCCAAGTTTTGCTTTATCCTAGTGTGAGAAGTTTTGTACCCTTCAAATAATCTTTAGTTACCACTTCCATAACATATAATCCAATTAAGGTTCCTTAGATTGAATCATTTGTTTTCTTTTTTTCAGCTACTTTTTTGTTTCTTTATTTTTTATGCCTACCTAACAAGTCAAATTAACTTCACACCATCAAAACCTAGTATTCCTTGATTGGGTTTTCCATAGAACTCATAAATCCCAAAATCCTAATGCTGCAGGTAAACTCACAACCCCAAATGGACCAATTGACTGCTTAATACCTCTCCATTCCAACAGCCTGCAAATTGATATTCTCCAACATAAATACATCATACTCTCAATACCCACCCATCTAACCCTTAATTCACTAATAAATGGTGGCACAGACAAAAATTAGTCTTAACATGAAGCACACATTTGGATGACATAACTGTTAAAACAAAGGAAAAAGGGCCCGTACCCAGCTGACAGCTCATCATCAAAGATAACAGTTTCAACACCCAATGCATGAATTGCACTCTTAATTTCAGAAACCTTGCCAGAGCCAATGTACGTCCTGGGATTTGGAGAAGTAAGCCTGTAACATTTATAGTAAATTGAGTCAACTAACAATATTTTATCTCAAAAGAAGAAAAATCAATCTATATGTACTTTAGCAAACACAGAGTAAGGCTGCTTACATTAGACCCACACAATAGACCCACAGCCACAGCAGGTCCAAAAACCCTCCCGGGCCCCTAGCCATGGTGGGAACTTTATAACATAAGGTTGCCCTTTTCCCTTAATTGACTATTGTCAGAATGATGAAAGAGAGAAGTATGAGGAAAAATGCTAATATTGCCCTTAATTAACTATCATCAGCATTTTAAAGGGAGAAGAAGTCCAAGGGAAAAAGCTGTACATTAATTGGTAGCAGCCATGGTCTATTATACCCCATCAAAGGGGTACGACATGGGTTGATTCTCAGTATTATTAAAATGAAAATAAGGAAAAACATGGATATGCATTGTTCTATTACAAAAAATATCATTATACACCCCATTTCTGGGATGTAAGGGGTGGAACGCACGAATAACTTTTAGTTCTATTAACATCAAAAGAAGAATGAAAAAAAATATAAGCAATCAAAGACAGCAACAACACGTATCTCCAGCGGCATTCAAGTGCATGACATGAGACAGCAAAAGAATCAATCACCCTGGTGAAACTCGAAATCAGACATTCCACTTCCATACATCTACATTCTACGTGATGCCAAGTTTTCACCAAATCAAGAGCAATAGAGATAATAATTAAATGAAACTATAGCATAACTGTTTTTTTCTTTTTAACAAGGCCATATTGTAAATTGAAGGTAGAGTAATTAGAAAAGCACGTTTAAGAGAATAAGTTACTTCTGGTAAGTAGAGCCAACAACCAATAATCCAGCAGTGTCAGCTAACTGCGACAATTCGCTTAGAGACTCTTCGATGCCGAAATCCTGAACATCGTTCTTGCGCTCAACGCCTACGAGGTACGCTTTTTCTTCAAAAACCTGAAAACCCCAAATAATCATAGAATCGAAGAAGGAAACCGAAAAGCGATGAGAGAGAGGGAGAGAGAGGGAGAGAGAGAGAGAGAGAGAGAGAGAGTAGAGACCTCTCTTCCGTTGCGGAGCTTGAAGCGGTTATCGGAAACGACGTCGTCTTCTTTCTTCTTTCGAAGCTTCGTTGTTGCTTTGTTTTCTTCGGCGGCAGAGAGTGACGGAACGGGAAGCGGTTCTTCGCTTTGCTGCTGCGGCTCTGTCTCCAACTGAAGCGTTCCGTTTTGCGGAGAAACGGCGTCGTTGGAGTGAATGGAGGTGATGAGAGGGGATATGCAGCATAAGGGACGAATAGGGATTGGTGGTGGTGATAGATAATGATGATGATAATGGTAGCGTTTTTGTTGAACTTGAATCAACGGGTGAATTACCGAACCGTAGAAGAATGCTCCAATTCCACTCATCGCTTCCTTCAACCTTCCAGCATAAGCTCCTCTCTTTTTCTATGTACTCGAAAAATGGATTGCGTTCGGTTTTTTTAGTTATTAGTAACTTATTATTACTATTATTATTATTATTATGGTTATGGAGGCAACAATTATAATCAGTCTATCCTCAATCGTTTAAGTTGAGAGTTGAGACGTGTGGCATGTGATGTCCTAAATCTAGTTTAACACTCCATATCTGGCTTCTTCATGTTACACTTTATCATTAATAATTTGTGTTGTAAACTAGAAAAATCTTTGATATTTATTGACAGATTAAAAATTAAAAAATACAAGGAGAAAAATAAATAGAAAATTATGAATGTATTGTATAAATATATGAATAGATTCTTGTATGAAATAACTTTTATACATTACCTCACAATGTCAAGATCAAATGTCCTGAAACGTGTTTAATAGTAAGCATTGCAGTAAAAAAAAAAAAAAAGCAAGTATTGGTCATCTGAAATACTAAAATTTAATTTAAAAATAGAGATAAAAAAGTATAAATTAAAAGGGATAAATTATTAACAAAAATAGTTTTAGTTGATTAAGAGAGATTTTTTCCTATAATTAAGTTATAGTCTCATTTTTACTGTAATTTAGTATTTGTTATCTCTCCATAATATATTTTTCAAATACTAACAAATTATCAACAAGATATTAGTTCAAGTAATATTAGATTCAATTTCCTTAAATAAAATTTCATATTGAAATGAGAGAATTCTATTAAAATACCCCAATCAAGTTTTTCAATAGAGAATAATCATATTCGGAACTTGTCAAAATGGATATTTTTCATGAAAATTAAGATGAATCCAAACTAATACACACAAGTAAGAGTTTGTTTGTCATATTTATTGTAGATGATTTTACATGGCTTTATGGTTAGGCTTTTCCATAACACATCATGCTTCAAAGCCTTTTTATGGATATGCTCTTCCATAACAAATAATGCTTCAGAGCCCCTATGGATAGGCTTTTTCATAACAATCCATAACACAAAATTTTTCCGTTACAAAATGATTGTTCTGGAATAAATTTTTAACATTCAAGAACATACACTCTAGAAAATATTCCAGTTTAGCCTGTATAAATGATTTCAATTGACTTATGGATAGGCTTTTCTATAACAAAAAAAAAAATTCCTTACGGATAGACTTTTCTGGAATTATGTTAACATAATACCGGATTACATAATCCATGACACAAAAAAATAAACTTTTCTTTACAGAATGTATGTTCCTAAACATATTTTTAATATTCCAGAACACACATTACGTAATGCATTACGACAAATGGTGCAAGAAGAGAATAAGTGGGGAGGTGGAAGAAGAGGAGGAGAATGGAGTGCTTGGAAGACAAAAATACCCCTCACCCTCTTAAAGGCCCAGGCAACCCTAGTTCCTCTTCCTGCAGGAAGCAAAGGCAGTAGAATGATCCAGTACATAAGTTTTTTTTGTTTTTTTACCAAGATCCAGTACACAAGTTAGTTTTTGGTATAATTGTCAAAATATGCTAGCTATCTTTTGACAATTATACCCATTTATTTACAAACATAAATGATACATCCTCTCCTTCATTCTGGAGAGTTTGCTTTCGGATAAATTCAAGATCAAGAAAGCAGTTTGATTATTTTTTTGGGTACATAAAGCAGTTTGATTTGATTAAGGGAACCTTTGTTTTGTTGACTAAATAAATAGCTTCAAAGCAATTATGTAATAAATAATTGAGTAAAATATGTTTGAGGTTGCTGTAAAATTTAAAAAGTGTTAATTTCGTTCTTATAAAAAACATTGTATTAATTTTGATTTTTGTAAAAATAAAATATATTTTTTCTTGGTCCTTAATAATAACTCAATTAGACAATTCTTTGACGTTATTAATAAATTTAATTATTTTCTCTTTCTATTTTTCCAAGCATACTCGAAATACATCATAATTTATTGATGTTTCATCTTCCCTCCTAATCTCGTAGGAAAGTATGAGAAAATCACGAAGGACATGACGAAAGATGGTAATATATGGTAATAATAACTCAATTTAGTCATATTAGATTACCGCATAATGAAGTTATCACCAAAGACCATAAAAAGTATATTTTAATTTTACATGGACCAAATTAATATGAAAATTTTTATAATAACAAAATTAATATTTTTCAAATTTTATATATACTCAAAACATATTTTACCCTAAATAAATTTAGTAATACACTCTTTTTATACATTATTTATTTTGAATTAAAATTTATTAAAAAAATATAAAATTATGAATGACTTATTAAATAAGAAAAAATCTAACAAAATTTTATAATTTCTAATAAATTTCAGTAAATTATAAATAATTTGTGGAAAAATACATTACTATTTGCTAGCAGTTCCCATAAAAAAGCAAAAATTACTTTTTTTCGTTTTCCCATTACTTGCAGAAATATAAAAAAATATAGTTTAATGAATGTTAATTTTAAAAAATGGGAAAAAAATACAAACTAAGACCATTTTTAATAATATAACTCAGGAACATATCTATATTCAATATTGTGGGGGCAATTACCTACTAGCTTTTTAGTTTTTATTTATGAAATAAATATGTATAACTATTAATTATCTTTATAATTTGAAGTATAATAAAATAAGTTTATTCATAATAAAAATATTGTTTCCACAAATTTATTTATAATTTCACTCTTTTTATTCTCTCAATTAAGTATATATAAGTTTATATTATTATTTCCTTTTATTTTTAGATGTGTATTTTACATACTATGTATTTATAATCAATAAAAAAATCTCTCATTCATTTTAAATTATCTTTCTTTTATTCTTTATACACACAAAATATTTGAATATTATGATTCTCTATCATTTTCAATTTACATTCTTTTATCTTCATCTTTCAATTAAATTTCAATAGTTTTTTTTTCAAAAAATAAATTATTAATAGTTAAAAATAGTCTTAAATTATAATTTAAGTTCTTTGTTATAAACTGGATTCTTCATTTTCAATTATATTTTTTTCATTTATAAGAGTGAAACTCAAAAATTCACTTAAGAAAACTCAGTCAAACCAATAACTTATTATTATGAATTATAATTTAATTTATATATTATAAATTATTTATTTATTATTTAAATTTTAATTATATAAAAATAAACGTTTATTATCTATGCTCCATAGACTAAAATACTAACTTATATACATGAATATTACCCCCACAACCCAAAAATCCCTAAATTCCTGGATCTGTCATTCACATAACTCATCTTTTCTCACTCGCCTACAAAAAGAAATAAAAGTTAATACCTATATATATAGAAGGTGTTGAGGCTATAGGAAGATTGTAATAAAGTTGTCTAATATTTTGAAGTCTAATATAAGTTTCAATACTATAATCAAAGTTGGTGGTATATAAAACTATATGATTTTCGAATTCATAAGAAATTATTACATGTATGTAATCAGGCATATATAATAAACTGAAACTGACATTTATCATAATATACGAAAGCTTTTATACTTACTTAAATAGTCTGATATGGAAGCAAGTAGGATGATAATAATAAGTAGAGAATGATTGCAATGTCAATATATAGAAAAGGTTTTTTGTTATTCAAAGTTCGGATGATTTTCCTCAGGAGAGGTGACCTATTTATAATACATAAACCAAGCTTCGGATTTCAAATCCGGATTCTAATATTTTACATAAACAGTAAAAGCATAAAGCAAACTTATCATAATAGATACGCAAACTAAAATACAAATATTTACAGAAAGTCTTGTCTTGTCAGCATAGTACTCCTGTCTCCTGCCGACACTTCTTATTGGATATTGCTAAGGGCTCTTATCTTCAGGAATCTTATCTTCTTCTTTATTGTTTCTGGTACTTGCTGCTTTATTCTGAGAATTCTTCTTTAGTAAAATAATCTAACATATCATGATTTTTCTGGTATGGATTTGTGCTAGAACTGCTTTCTTCATCCTTTATTAATTTTTTCCCGCAACCTGGTATTGATCTCATCCGCTGTAATCTTTCTTCAAACTCTTCTTGTGAGGAGGCTGTTGATAATTCTGCCATTATTTGTCTTTTTTGGGCCAAAAATAAAGCTTCTTTATCTGCATCTATATCTACTTGCGATCGTGGAACCTTATTGAGATTTGCCCACTGAATAATTTTCTCTTTATTTATAATTCTAACATCAAACTTTTTCTACCATTTAATTTTTATTTGTCTGGAAAGGAAGTATAAATCTGTCTCATTATCTGCTCTTGAATATGTATATGTCCAACTGACGATCCACGTTATTCCTTGGGAAGCTATGAAGGATAAAAATTTATAACCATCTACAAATGAAGTGTTGTCTTTAAAAAATTGATATAATTCCTCCACCTCTGGAGGAAAGATCTCTCTCATAGGGCCAAAGTTGTAAAACCATCTAATGAACCACTTTAGGAATTTTTAACGATATGCCTTTTTTTAACCATAAGAACCAGGAATGTTTATAGGTTTGAGGTATAACATATTATTCCATGCGGTCATATAATCATAATAATTATACTCTTGAGGGACGAAAGTTCTGGAAAATCTTTTGGGCTTGTGCAGTGGTTGTCCCCAATCTATATCAGATAATACCTTAACTATCTTGATTTTAGAGAACTGAATTATGTCATCTTTGTCTTCATTGTGTACTAAGTCTATTGAGTCTGTATCAATTAGGATAAACTCATAAAATAATCGAGCTTTTCGAGTATCAGGACAAGGGTAAGGGATATCTGTAGGAAATATTTTATTGGCAAGATCTACTGGTAGTAGTTTAAGCCAATGTTTTTCTGCTATGATTATAGGAAGGGTATTGTCTTTCTTGATATATTCTGGGTCAGTATCAGTATTGGTTTGGAAAGTCTGGATAGGAGTAGCTTTTGAAGGAGAGGCTGTATTGTAGTCTCTTGGACCAACTAAGGTATTGATATATTGAAGAGGAGTTTATTTGGGTTTTTGAGTTGAAGTCGTGCTTCTAACTACCTGTGATAAAATATTGGGACGGATATTGGGATTTGTTAATAATCTTGATGTACCAGCTTTATCCTGTATTGCAATTTGTTGAGAATCATCTTTATTCGTTCCCAGTGGGGGTCCGTATTGATCTTTGGATTTAGATTTACTCATTCTGAACCCTGTAGAAACTCTCTGGTTAAAAAGTCTGGTAAAAAATTCTTTTCTCCTTTAATATGTTCTATATCAAAATCAAAATAAGATAATAAAGATTGTCATCTAGCAAAAATATGTTTTGAAATAAGATTTTTAACATCTTTCTGTAAAACTGAAGGTGCTGCTTTACAATCTGTTCTAATCAAAAACTTTTTATTAAATAAATCATCTTGAAATTTTTGTAAACATAAAACTATTGAAAGTATTTCTTTTTTGACAGTAGAATATTTCTTTTGGGACGGATGCCAAATACCTTAATGATATCTGACGACCTGTTCTTTTGATTTTGGAGTGATCTTTTGTTTTAATATACCCCCATATCCTATATCTGAAGCTTCAGTTTCTACAATTAAGAAAGATAAGGGATCTGGTATTCCTAGACAAGGTAATTTCTTAGTGATTTGTTTTATTTTCCTGACTGCTTTAGTCATTTCGTCAGACCATTCTGGTGGAGTTTTTCTAAGTCTTTCATATAATGGGGCACACTCTATTCTTATATTTGGTATAAAATCTGCAATGTAATTTATACATCCTAGAAATCTTTGTAATTGTTTTTTATCCTTAATTTCGTCTGGAAACTTATCTGTAAATTCTATAGATCTTTGTATAGGAATAATTGTTCCTTGGTATATTTCAAATCCTAAAAATCTTATCTTAGTTTCAAATATTTTTATTTTTCTTTCTGAAACTACTAAACCATTTTCTTTTATTATTTCTATAAACTTTTCTAAATGTTATGTGTTGAGTAATATTTTTAGAAAAACTAATATATCATCTAAATAAACTATTGTGAAGTCTGAGTAATTGTAAAATATATCATTCATTATATTTTGATATTCATTAGGTGTGTTTTTTAATCCTTGAGGCATTACATTCCATTCATAATGTCCAAAAGGTACTACAAAAGCGGTTTTATATTTATCTGCTTCCCGGACCGAAATTTGATAATATTCAGATTTCATATCAAATTTGGAGAATATGGAAGAATTATTTAATAGTTTTATCAAATCAGGTTTATTAGGTAAAGGGTATCGAATCCATCTTAAGACTTTATTAAGAGGTTTATAATTAATAACTAATCTAGGAGCACCTCTTTCTACTTATGAGGCTTTCATAACATAAAAGCCTGAACAACTCTAAGGACTTTTAGAGGCTCTTATTAATCCGTTTTCTAAATATTCATTAATTTCTTTTTTACAATATTCTAAGTATTGTTGATTCATTTGTATAGGTATTGCCTTAGTACTAATACCTTTTTCATTAAAATTATCAATATATGGTAAACTAATTTCATATTTCTTTTTATGCCAAAAAGCTATAGGATTTGTTTCACAAATTCCTTTTTTAATTTTATCTCCAATTTTTAATTTTTTATCTTGGATAGTTTTATTAGATAACTGTTATTCTATTCTTTTATAATGTATTTCTTTTTGCAAAGAGTTGATATGTTTAGTTTTATTTTTTATAAGACTAATTGATGAGCTTTTAACTATATTTAATTCTCTTGTTTTAGGAGGATTTATGAATTCAAACATTATTGTTCTTCCTATTACTTTAGTTATCAATCCTTTTTCAGTCACCTGAAAAGGATATAGTAATGCTAAGAAAGGTGTTCCTAAAATAACTTCATGGTGCATATTTTTTACTAATACAAATGAAGTATTATAACATATTCCATTTTTACATATCTTTGTTTATAATTTATATTTAATATTCATTTTAGTTCCATTAGCACTAGATATATTTTCTACAGATTTTTCATAATATTTAATAGGTACTAAACCCTCTTGTATACAATTTACATCTGCTCCCGAATCTATTAAAGCTATTAGTTTAAATTGTTCTTCTTTAACTATCAAGGTTATCTCACAATGCCATTTATGAGTTACTATTAAGGTTAATAGATTAATAAAGTTTTCTTCATTATTTTCATTATCTTGTATGGGAAAGGATGTACTAGGAATATTTTCTTGAGCTCTTATCCTTTCTCTTCCTTCAAATTCAAGGATTCTATATTCCAAAGAAATATCATTATGTTTTAATTGTGTAATTTCCTGTTTTAACAATTTTATTTCTTCTTGTAAATCTTTCAAGGTAATATTTTTACTTGGTGTAAATCTATTATAAATTTCTTTCATATCTATTGTTTTCACTTCTTGTCTAGTAGACTGGTCTTTATTTATTAATTCATTGAGTTGATTTATAAATTCATCTCTTATAAGTGAATCTTCTAATTTTCCTATTATATTAATTAAAGTTTCACTCTGATCTCTAGTTAGCATATTAATACTTTTACAATTATTACATGTACATAATTCTGGACCTAAACAAACATCTATATCTTCATCACTTGAATAACTGTTGCTACTACTAGTATTATAATCTAGTTGATATATGACTCCTTCTTCTTCTTCTTCAGAAAAGCTATTTTCAGAAGACGATTCATCCTCTTCTGGTTTTGAATTTATGATTATTTTCATTAACTGTTGTTTTAAGTTTTCATCTATTTCTAAAGAGTTAATTTTCTGTTGAGTTGTACATTTATTAGCATAATGACCTATTTTTCCACATTTCCAACATTGATTTTTCTTCTTTTTAGGATAGTATGATTTTTTATAAATTCGTTTATTATTCTTATATGGTTTTTTATGATTTTCATATTTATCAATTTTATGATCATAATATCTTCTATTTCTATGATATTTAGGATTTTTATAAGGTTTCCTATATTTCTTTTTATTTTCATAACTAGGAGCTTTAACCATTTCTACTCCATATTGATGATAGAAAGTTTCTAATTCTTTTCTATTATTCAAACTATCTTTTCTCATTTTATTTTGTAATTTAAAATCAATACATATTTGTATTCCTGTTTCTATAATTACATTATGAATTTATCCATAGGTTAACTTCTCATAGGGAAATGGTGATTGAAAATGTCTCTTTAAATTCATCCTAGTCTTTTCTACTAAGAGTTTGGGTAATCCACTTATAAATCTTTCTTTCCAATATCCTGCATATCCATCTTCTCTTAAAGTAACCTTAGAGAAGAATATATCTTTATACCATCTATAATCAGTCATACTAGGACATCTTAAATTCATTAATTGAATACTTATTCTTTCTTTAAAAATATTTGGATCGCCTATAAAATTCTTTATTATAGAGAATATAAGGGTGGCAACAACATCTTGTTCTTGAGTTTCTTGTTTTATACTATTTAATATAATATGTCTTTCTTCATCAGTACACAAATTATCTCACCATCCTTTTAACTGACCTGTAAAACCTTGAATTATTGCCATCGCAGTATTTTTATTTGAAATACCTTTAGTTTTATAGGCTGTTGCTGCCATTGTCATTTGACAGGTTAAATCTAATATCCGTTGTTCACTTATGCCATTTATATTCCATTATTCCATTAAATACATTTTGTCTTAAATATCCTCTTTCTTCAAATTGAACGTATGGAGAAGGTCTTGAATAATAATTTCTCATTTTAGGATAATAATTACCTCTGAGTTTATTTACTTCTAATTTATCTTCCTGTAATGTATTTATAGTAAATTTACCTATACTTAGTTTTTCTAAATTTTTTCTAATTTCTTCAATTTTATTATCAGTTTGATTTCCTAATTTTATACACTCTAAGTCTTTTTGTGGAACATTCATTATTCTATATATAGGTTTATCTATAACTTTCAATAAACTTCCTTTACTACTATTAGCTTATATAAGATTATTTTCTAATCTAGTTAAATGAGAATACATGGTATTTAACATAATATTTGAGTAATTTAATTGGTGATGTATCTTTCTAATATCTTTTATTTCAACATTTCTATTTTCTTCTATTACATCTTTAAAAGGGGAGGCTTCTATCTCTAAATTGACAACATTAATTTTTACACCTTTAGACGGAGGATATTCTGCTTCTATGATTTTATCTTCTGTAGTTTTCCAAGTATTGGTATTTTTAATTATTGGATTTATTTCTTTTTTAGTTGTTTCCAACCAATCAAAGAAATAAGTATTAATCTATTTTTCTTCTAAATAATTATAATAATATTCTCTAATTTTTTCTCTTTCCTTATCATTATAACTATCAAAAAATCATTTTCTATTTTCTTTATTATAATCTGCCATAAAATCTTGCTTAATCCATTCTTTATCAATTTTAAAAGGGTTTAATTCTCTATCAATTACATTTAATACTTGAGATCTAGTTGGAGAATATCTGGGAGATGAATTATTATCAATATTATCTTGATATATTGGAATAGATACTTTTGGATTACTATTATCTAGACCAGTTAAATCTAAATTTATGGTTGATCCACTAATAGAATGTCTTGAAGATTGTCCTTTATAAATCATATGAGACTTATTTATTCTCATTGACTGAGACCTATTCATTTTTAATCTTATATTTGTTCCTTCTTGTATTATTTCTCTCATATTTGTATTATAAATCTTAGGGGGTTCTATAACTTCTTCTATTTTCCATTCTTCAGGGATATTTTGCATAACTTCTTCATGATCTAATCGAAGAGGAACTTGTATTGATGATTTTTTCAAATTTGCTTCTACTAGTATAGTAGCATCTTTTTTAGATTCTCTTAATGCTCTAAAATTATAATCTATTTTAGTTACTTTATAATACACTCTGAATATTATTTCTATAGGACTACAATCTTCTATAAATATATCATCGAGCATTCTAATATGTAATTTTAAAGCTTTTGCTATATATTCACTACGCATATTCATAGCTAGATTGGGATAACAATTAAAAAATGATGGACCATCATGTAAATTACTTTCTAGTATTGCTATTACCGAATCCTTAAAACTTTTTAATTTTGTATCTCTTAATAACATTAATATAGGACTATTTATTCCTAATCTGAAATTAGGTTTGGCTGATACTTGTATTAACCCAATATGAATAAAGTTAAACCCTTTACTCATATGAGTATCTAATAAATCTTGTTCTAATATACTTATGATTTTATTAACATCTGTTCCTGGATAACTATATTCCATTACATGTATTTCATCTTTATTATTAGAGAAAATACTATGCTTTTTATATACTTCACTTTTCTTTATTATGGGTATAGACCAGTTATGTAAAGATTTTTCTATTCTTGAAACAGGTATTATTGTAGCATTTTCTAAGGCTTCTATTAATTCTTCATTTTCTATATTTTGAGGAGTTCTTAAAGCTATCTGTTTATCTTTGTTACTTCTTCCTATTTCACTTAAAGTTTTTAATATACTAGGTATTCTATTTCTTGTGTTGAGTTGTTGTTACGGGACCACCTCTCTCCATGTCTAAGCTAAACCAACGGTCTTACTCGCTCTCGGCTGTCGAGACCACCTAGACTCAAGGACAAGGACTGACCAACATATACACACCTCTCAGTGCTACACTCAATTTCCTCAAGAATGAGAATAACAGTAAATTTCACAACTTTTTTATGAAATACTTAAAGATAAATCTTTTAAAATTTATTAAATGAATTAGAATTATTAATAAGTTATGGGTTTAAATGATCTTAATTTTAGTCTTTTTGTAAATGAAAAAAAATGTAATTGAAAGAAAATATCTCATTAAAAATGACAATCAAATTTTTAGTATAAGTTAATCATCACTAAAACTAGTAAATATTTCAAACTAATATTATGGTATATTAAAAAAAAAACAAACCGGCGTTAAAGATGTTCAACTACAAATGAAATATTTTGAATGAAGATATATTATATTTACAACAAACTCTGACATATCTTTTTCTTTTAAATTACACATAAGAAAAATGAAAGTTAATGGCTCTGCTTCTTCTTTCAAAATAAAAAATAAAATAAAAATGAAACTTTATTTTAAAGTACAAGCGAAACCTTGAAAACCGGAAATGAATGCCAAGCTAGCTGCACACTGCAGGTCCCCTGACACCAGTAAATATGTGAGACATAACAAATGTTAAATATGGAAAAAAAAATTACAATCACATAATAGAATCATTGGGTTAGACACATATTATAGAGAATTTAATGATAATACACTCATATTATAAAATCAATAAATTTATTATAAATGATAACTTATTATGATTGAATAATAATATAATTTGATAAAAAGGTAGTGTGACTTTATATTAGTGAAAAAATTTATACATAACATGGCCAAGACAATTCGGTATTATTTGTAAAATCATGCATCTAATCCTCTCAAACACTTACCCTTTGTAATTATTCATAGTATAGGTGAATTATTTTTATACTTAGTTTAGGTTAATACAGAAGTTTTGTAGGCTTAACTTTTTGGGCACTAGTTCAATAGGATGCTGACATGCCTTAAATAATTCTAAGATAGCAAGAGGGGGTCCTCTCTTTCTCAGCTACATTTTCAGACCTATCTATGAGGCTGCAGTGTTCTGTTCTGCCCTATCTTGGAAGCCAAGTAAATTGAGATTGGCAACGTAGAAAATGACAGAAAAAAACATGGTCCCCAACCCTCCCTGACCATAAAACAACAAACGAAAGCATCAACCTTCCAGCTTTTCTAGACTGAATAAGTAGCATCGGAACCGAGTAAATCTGTGCCTATGTTCATTTGATCTCTGTGCCATGCAAAAGGCCAAAAAGTTTGGCTTCCTTCTGGCTTCTGCAAACGATTTTTTCACCCAAACATACAAAAGATAATTAAATATATACTTAAACACACACACATATATATATATATATATATTACTATTATTAACTAAAACGAAATTTCAAAACAAATTCGAATATCCCAAACCTGAATTCTTAATTGTTTTTTTAAGAAGAAAAAATATTTTTTTAAAAACAATAATAAAATAATATAAATAAAGAAAATTAATTCAAAATAATAAAATTAGAGAATGTAAATAAAGACAAATTAATTTTAAGTAGTATTTTAATATGTATATTGACACATCATAATAAAAAAATGTTTTCTTTTTCTTTTATGTCATTTTTAAATATTTCATTAAAATGTATAATATAATATAAATTAATATTTATATTTGTTTAAGTTATCATATAATTTTTTTATTATTACAATGGTACTTAAGTAAATTGTAAAATTAACGCAATTGAATTTTTATTTAAGTAGTTAAAATCATTTTTTTTTTGTTTTCATACTACGATTATAAAGATGTTGTGAATTTTACTAAACTTCAATTTTTGTTTCGTTGGATTCCTTGACATAAAAATAATTAGATTAAATTATGATATAATTTTTTAATTACCATATTGGTACTTAAATAAATTACAAACTTAAGGCACTTAAGCATGTTGTGAATTTTTCTGAAGTTCAATTTTTGTTTTGTTCGAGGTTTTTTTTTCCTTATGTACATTAATTAAAAAATGAGAAAAATTAATTAGCACCCTTAAAATAAATTAAAAAAAGGGGAAATGATTAAAAAAATTGAATTGATTAAAAATGTAATGAATAAATAGTTACTACATCTCAGTTATCTTATACATAGAAATTAAAATATTATGATAATTAAGATGAGAGACAGAAAGACAAACATAATAAACAGAATATGACGAAACATATTAACAATAACAATTGAAAAACAAAAATGATGACACTAATCATAGTTTTAAAGATATTGTGTAGCGGACATGTCTTCTTCCATTTGAATCATTCTAGTGAGTTCTTCATCATGCGCAACATCTTCATTGGTTATTGCAACATGTTGATTGGTTATTAGGGCTAGTTGGGTTACTGGTATGCTAAAATAGCTAAAATTTGTATTGGACAAAAACTCTTTCAATAGTTGAATTATGCTAACACCTTTGACATGTCTTCATCGATTTTTAACTATTATTTCATATTCAATTAATTTTTCATGATATTTTGTATGGCCTGGTTGTCGAAAGAACAATTGTTTGACCATTTAAGATTTGTGAATTCCATAAGGGGAAACTCCTAGAGGCACAACTTGCTTGATGACATCTTTGAGAATTTCGATGTTGCATCCTAAGAGAATTTCAAATCTTATTGGGTTAGTTCTAGTGAAGGAGTAACTCAAAAAAATTATATTGTCTTAGTCTCTTCCAATTGTCATTGTAATACAACATTGCATCATGAATAGGAGTGATGGTGGATCGAAGTATGTTGAGTATACCATCAGATGTTATGTTGATGATACATAATAATTCTATAGGGCCAACAAGCGGGTATTGCTCATTACACATTAACATTGTTCAAACATTGTCATCATTTTTAACCTGCAGAGAATGAAAAAAAAATTGTTGACCTACATCTATGGATGGTTGTCGATAGTAGATTTTATGGACATATTGGTCATTGGTTAGGCGAAGAATGTTGTGCATTCTACTCTTGAGTGTCTCAAAAGAACACTCATTAGGAACTTGCATTGGTATTGGAATAGAACATTGAAAATAAACACTAGTTTGGTATTGGAGTAAGGCAAAGATTTGAGTTTCAAGTTGAGGAAAAAGTGAATCCGAGAGAAAGGTGTCGCATTGGAAAATTCACTATGAGGCTGGATCAAAGAACATGTGATTATGGGAAGCCTCAAAAGCTACACATGACATGTGCACATGTGATTGCTGCATGTAAGCACATCAATATAAATTACCTATAATATGTAAATCTAGTATACACATTGGACTACATGTCGAGTGATACAAAGTCTCGTTAGCAGACATGCATAGACCTGTCAAAACGGGCCAACCCGGCCCACCCGGGTTGGCCCACCTCGGGTTGACAACAAAGTGAGCCGGGCCGGGTTGGCTCACTTTGGTGGTGGGTCAGATTTTGCCTAACCCGGCTCAACCCACACTGGTTGATGGGTTATACGGGTTGGCCCGCGAGCTGGCTCGTGAGCTAGCTCGCGGGTTGACTCACTTTAAATTAAAAAAAAAATTAAAAAATCACAAAATAAGTGTAGAAAAATGCAAATTAAACCAATTTAAGTAAATTTAAATATTACAAACTGCATCAAACTTAACCTCAAACTAAATGTACATGAAACTCAAACAAATATAAATATGTTCAACAATATTAAAATAATAAAACACCAATCAACTCCTCAAATATCAAATTCTCATATCTCAATCATCAATATTAAGTTGTATAGGAAGAGTATTAGAATCATGGTTTGACAAATCAATTTTATTTTTTCCATTATCTTTTTTTTTTCCTCCAACCCGCGAGCCAACCCAGCTCACCCGGGTTCAACCCGGGTGGGTTGCGGGTTAAGTGAGCCGGGTCCAAATGACTCGGGACCTTGGTGAGCCAGTTTTTTTGTAACCCAACCCACCAATTTTGCGGGCCAAAACGGGTTGACCCACGGGTTGGGCCCGTTTTGACAGCTTTAGACATGCGTCATCACAATTATCGGTCATCATATGAAAGACCACAATTATGTGTCAATCAAGCCATGAGGAGAAATAAAAAAAGGTTGACCAATATCAATAAGAATACATACTAATCTGGATGAGAGAGAAAGAGATTAACAAAAACGTTGCTCAATCCGTAGGCTAGTAGGCCATTAAAAAAATAAGTGTCATCATCGTCTTGGAAGTTCCATTCAAGCAAGTTAATATTCTTTTTTGTTTACTATTTATGTTAGAGGACGAGCCCTAACACAATGGTTTGATCATGAGTTCAAATCCGAAAATAGTCACTTTGCATATGCTAGGGTAATGTTGCATACAATATTCCTCTCCCTTGCATTCACAAAGCGAGAAACCTTTGAACAATGGGATACATGATTTACTATTTATGTTATCAATATATTTAATTTCATTGCAAGTTATATACTTTAATTATATAAATTAAAAAAATTTATCTCACACGAGAGTGATTTTAGAAAAAATTCTTCAACGGGAATGTTTTTAGTTATTTTTCTTTAACTTGAGTGATTTTAGGAATTTTTTCAACATTTTATCTTCTTTAATATATTATTTTCATTTTCATTTCTAATTTATTATTAAATATATTTTTAAATAAGTCATCAATAGTTATAAAATAATACAATATGAAATATTTATCATAGATATATATGTATTATAATGTTAATTATATAAAATAAATTATTATTTTGTATAAATACACATGCTAAAATACTACTTAAAATTAATTTGTCTTTATTTATAGTCTCTAATTTTATTATTTTGAATTGATTCTCTTTATTTATATTATTTTATTATCTTTTTATAACTATTTTTTCTTTTAAAACACCAAAATAAATAAAAAATAAATAATAAAAAAAATCGAGTCAAGAGAATCTGAATTCTTAACTATATTTTAAGTTTTTTTTGAAAAATCACCGTGTAAATTTGGATCCCTCGATCCAAATTTATCCTATGAATAACAAAATTGTATGTTTGCGTTAATAATAGTAGTATATATATGTTTAAGTATATATTTCTTATTTCTTGTATCTTTGTGGGAAAAAATGTTCTTGCACACTCTTCATTCTAGGGTTATCAATCTGTGACTGTGAACCTTCATAAATACTGGTAATATGAATTCAGAATAAGAAACAAAATGCTTTCTGTACTTTATTAAAACAACCTTTTAGTTTGTTTCTTAAATTATGGCACTTGCTTTCATTTTGTACTCAACCACACACTAACTGAACCGAGCTTAAAATGCCCATTGTTTTCAAATATCACTGCACCACATCATTGTGACACTTGAAAATATGAAAACATTGACTCTTCCACGAGGGGTTGGTTTTACTAATCTTCCTAGGATTATATTGACTCAGCATATTTCATTCCAATTTCAATATAATATTAGATTAGCTGATTTAATGTCCATTTGTGAAACACCTATTTGATTTGTTTGCATCCATAATCAATTCCACACAATGCCACAAATATTTTAATGCAAAATCCGTGGTTAAAATTAATTTAGATACACGTCTCAATCAACTTTAATATTCAAAATTAGATTTATGAAAGACATTACTCTCTATATTCTATTTAATAGTTGGATTTTTAGAATATATTTGTTCAATTTATTTGTCATTTTTTAGGATTAAGATAATATTAATTACTCTTTTGTCATTTATATCTTTATTTTTCACTTAATTTTTAATTAATTTACATATGCATCTATTATAAAATAGAAATGAAAACAATAAAATAAGAAACTTCATAACTTTATTAGAATCAATAAAATTTATTGATTATTTCTTGATTTCTTATGTAAAAACCAAAAAAGATAGATGGAAGGGAACGAAGAGAACATAACAACCTCTAAAACAAATCCGAGTGTGTTTGGATATCAATTTCATCAACAATTCACATTGCTTAGAAAATGTAAAACTTTGGATAAGACCAATCAACCAGGCTTCCAAAAACACCCTTAACTGTTGAACCAAAAGGCAAATAGTATTAACAATAGTAATAATTAATGTGCCGGTCTATCGTCCAAAATGTAAATTATGATTTCTGAAGCTCGTCATTCATGAAAGACACGAACTACAATAGTGTGTGTGTGCACAAGAGTCAATGCATTCAGATGGTACTCCTTTTACGTTTTTGACAAGATTCCATTATTCATCATGATGCACAATATACGTTCCTTGTCCTTACAAAATTACCTGCACATGATACAACCAATCATCCATCCACGATATTACAAGAGAATATATCTACACATACCTACGTGTATATTTTTGTACGGTTTTCATGATTTACATCGCTTTTTATGAACTGTGGACAACAAGAATGAGCAACCAAGTAACAACAACATAGGCTTTGTCTATCTATCTACTACTTTGGTTCCGTTGAAAAACATTAGAATTTTCTCCAATCCTTCTTCATTCACACAACAAACTCGTGCAATAGGTGAGGATTGCCAAACTTGTTTTGTTGCTTTTCTGTGTCTGTGAAATGGTAATCTAGCAAATCAGCCTCTGGGGAAGAAGCCAATGTTTTCTTACGTCGTTTATGCATGTCATCATTCGAAACACCAAATCCTTCGCTTTCACAGTTCCTCAATTCCAATGCAAGAGACACGTGGCCACCAACCGCAATGTTACCTAACTCTGATAAATCATATGCTGCCGGAGTAGAAGCCATTATGCAGCCATCACCATAATAAGGACTATTGTTGTTGTTCATGTTGTACCTTTGATCACCTTGCAATTTTCCAATTCTAGGATCCATGGCATTTTCTCCATGATCATTGCTTTGGATTCCTCCTCTGTCGGCATGATCCAACTTCAACCCATGATGCTGAACACTATCATCAACTGTTATTAAGTTGTCCTGGGACTCTTCCCTTTTATTGTCAGAAGCTTGAACATCAAATTCTTCTTTGTACATTTCCTCAACCATTGGCTTCCAAAGACGCACCCTTGCATTAATGAACCAATTTGCCACCTAACATGAATCACATGAAGATTAGCAAACATGGCACAGGACTAAAACTTTAGGCAGAAACTTATTTTTACTGTTTGATCCCCCATCAAAAACAAATTTTCACAGAATGCATTTAGGAATTGTGCAATGTTAACCAATCAGAAATCATCGTGAATATAACTTTTAAAGAAGTTCTTGTAAAAGTTAACAATTTTTTCGTACATAACAATTTATAATTAGATGATAGTGTAAATCAGCTTTGTAAGAGTTTAAGAAAAAGTGATTATTTCCCCACAATTAATCATTCCCAAACATGTACTTATACATACAATGTTCTACAGTTTAGAAAATATTAATTATTGTACCTGGTTTCTTGTTAAGCCAGTTTGCCTTGCTAGCATAATTTTCTCTGAATCCTTAGGATAACTGGTAGCAAATGAAATTTGGGAAACAATTATTAGATGTATACCACATGTTAAAAATAAAATAAGAACAGGGGAGGGGGACTTACGGATGAAGGAAGTGCTCAAAGAGCCATGCACGGAGTATAGAAACAGAGGTTTCAGGAAGTCCCCTCTGAGGCCTCCAAGCTTGTCGCATTACACCAAGTTGCTGAAGGGCCTTTTGTTGCCGAAGCTGCTGATCAACATAGCGGAGACGAGGTATTCCCTCTTGTTCTCCAAGGCTCCTTTGAGTCACTTGAATTTGGCTGCTAATGGCATCACGCAAACACCGAAAGTGGCGCGATATTGTGCGCAAGGCAAGTGCAGTGTATGGTTCAGCTGCTCCACATCCAGCAACCATATCAAAAGATGACACAACAATCTGCATTTGGTGGCAGTACTGTCTGTATCTTTTATCCACCTGCCAGAAGAGCAAAGAAAGGATTAAGAGTTAAGTCACTAGCTAACAATCTCATCACATCACCATCATCACTAGCACTCTGTGTTTTACTATCTAAATACACACAGTTCAATCAAACACTAATGCAGGATATGTATAAAACTAAATTGCATAACAAAAGATCAACCAAACCACGGAGAAAGTATTTACTCTTTGAACAACTCACTTGCTAGTGTATTAGGAATCTTAGTAATATATAGCACTTTCAACACATACACCTTTTCGGGGGGAAAATAACATACAAGATTAGAAAAAATAACAACTGCACACAATCTTAATCTGTTAGGAAAAATGCTTATTTGGAACAATGTTTTGAAATGATTATTTCTGGGAAAACAATATTTTTTCCCCCTATAGTTCTCTTAGAAAAAATACGGAAAAAAAAGCTTTGTACTTCAAAATAAACTAAACATACACTAAATAATTTTATGTGTAACACAAATTAGAAGACCAACTATATGAAACAAAAGAACTGGAGACAGATCAAGGCAATTATATCAACAGAAAAGAAAGGAACAGTAATTCAATGCTACAAAGTCTACAAGTTTACCTCATCCAGCATGGACAAAAGCTTTGTCTTCTTGTCCAACAAATTCTGTCGTTCTGCAGGTGATAGCTCACACGAAGAGTTTGCAGCAGAAGAACCATTGGGGCCTGAAGATATCTGCACAGATTGGCTGGTAGATTTTCCATCAGAATCTTTGGAGCCATCGAAACCAACATCACGGAAACTCGGTTGCTTTTCCAAACTGGTTTGCTTCAAAGCCTTTCGGACATTAACTATTTCATCAAGCAACTCCTGTGCTGCCTTGAGGTATTGTGAGTTCAACATATTGTTGGAAAAACCTTGTGATCCATCACTTTGGCCTTCACCAAGGCACATTGAGGGATGTTGTGGATTATACAAACCCTCCCTTTTGTGAAAGCCACCAGAAGAAGCTAAAGATGCCATGCACTCAGCATTTCTCAATTCCCTTTGTAAGCTGGCCTCATCATCTTTAAGAGATGAAGTTACCTTTAAATTTGGGACACAAGCAGACATTAGGGAAGAGAAACTGGTGCCAGGATACTGATATGGAAAGGTAGGAACAGATGCAATAGAAGGCATCGCTGAGCCAAGGCTAAGAGACAAGCCTTGGTTTTGTACATTTTGCTCATTGTCCACAAGTCCCAATTGTGTTGTCCTTGGAATAACAAGGGAATGGGAATCTCCGGCATTCGCAAAAGAATCCGGATTGCCTGTGGTGGCGGCGGCATTGGAATGTCCATCAATAGGTTGCATAGTCATTGTGTCCCTCATCGATGTGATGAACTTCAATTCATTTTGTCCTCCTACAGTTCCGCTGTAGTTATGAGGTACAAGATGATTCCCAGACAACATATCAGCATAGGACCCTGAAGAAAAGGCTTTGTTTTGATACATGGTAAAATTAGTAATTGAAATTCAGATGTGCTTGTTTCTGGTCCCTTTACAACTGAATCAGCTACACATCTCCTTCGCCGTTTAGGTTCGAGAAAAACCAGAAGTGATGCTGAAGCTAAATATATAATGTCACCTCAGCTATACAAGATTGAGGCAAAGATGATGATGATGGTGCTCAAGCAAAAGCTCATTACAAAATAGAGTACCTAAATCGAATGAAAATGATCCAAAAGGGAGGAAAAAGTTAATGAAGAGCAAGATTAATAAAATAGAAGGCACGTAAGATCAAAGGAAAAAAGATTACGTTGTTATAAAGCAAAAGCACCACATCACAAGCAAAAGCAATCAGAGACACATTATATCACTATCTATGCTCTATATCATACATATATGTACAGTATAACAGTGCAGCTTCAATCATTAACCACAAAACATTGGCTTAAACTTTAAACGACGTGAGGAATTAAAAGGGGTTTGGCCAAACACGTACTTTAATTACCATAGATTAAGAAAAGAAAAAAGCTTTGTTAGCCCTGTTAAGTAAATTGACCAAAGGAAGCTTCTTTCATGTTTTTTTGTTCTTTGCAAGTAAAAATAAAAAACGGAGGTACGAGGTGGCAGAAAACGATGCAAACAAACCTCAAAACCAAACAAAAACCAAAAACGAGCAAAACCAAAATCCCATAAAACATAATTAACTTCAAAGTTGAAACCCTATGGTGGTGGTAGTTGAAAGTGAAAACCAGAGAAACCAGGTTGAGGTGCAGAAGAACACACACAGCAAAAGTGAAAGTGAAAGATAGGTCTAATAAAAAACATAAAACAATCATGAGTGAAAAAATCTGAAGCCTTTGAAGCAGAATTTAACTTTTTCTCACCACAGTAGCTTTTTTACATTCTAATTTTCTGCTTTTAATCATGAAAATTAACCCCACCACCCCACCTGTTAGAACACAAGCTTGTGTTGTGACCATGAGAAGTACTACCATCTACCATCATCATAGTCATCTCAAGCTTCTTTTTTAAATTATTTTTCTCATTCTGCACTGTTGTTGTTGACGAAAGCCAAATGCAAAAAGAAGAAGAAAAGAAGAGAGTGAGACGATGAAAGAAAAGAGAAATACCTGAAGGGAAAAGAAAAGGGAGGAACAGGGGTGAGAGATGGAGGGTGGTAGCAAAGAAGAGAAAGAGAAGGGTAAGAGAGAAAAACTGAGAAGAGCAAAAATTACAGACAAGAATCCACAGTTTGGGGAAGCCCAGACAAGTGGCAATCCCAAGACATAAATTTTCAAATTATCTTTGGAACAAACAGCGGCACCAACCAATGAACATAAAAGGATTATTATTAATAAAATTAAATCAAAGAAAGAAATTGGTTACTTCCACACGTCAACTACTTGTATTATTTATTTCTATTAATTAAATCTTATGCATGGTCTATTGAAAACTAATGTTTCGTAGCAATAGTTGTTTCTTAAATATGGTTTTAATTTAGAAAAAAATGATTACATACTTGCAATTGCAATGTAAAAAATTTTATATAATTATTTAATCAAATTAATTATGTATAATAAGTTTATTAATTTTTAAAATAATTATTTTAAATTAATTCAAACAATAATTAAATAATAAAAAAATTATTTTATATCATCAATACATAAACATTAAATTATTTAATTTATACGTATAGTTTGTGGAAAAATTTTATATACAGGTATTTAATAGGAATTTGTTTTGCTTCAACATTATTTACCATCTTTAACCGGAGATTTCTATTTTTGCTTTTTTTAGATTATTTTATCTCTTGACTAACATTATAAATTTGTAAAAAAAAAACTATTATAAATTAAATTAGAAGTACTGTATTTTAATTGTATATGAAAAAATCACCCCCTCAAACTATAAATAAAGTCAAATTTCAAAACAAGTGTACACTCTCATCTAAAATTAATTCCCATCTTCTTTCTTATTTTATTTTATATTTTTTTAAATATAGAGAGGCACAAACCTTGCCTCATTTCTCCTAGTGTTAATAAATAGGATGATGTAGATAAATTGTTTAAATACTCTCTCAATTTCATTGTATTTTTTAACAAGTTCTAATTTTATGAGAAGTAATCTTATTTTGAGTTATATAGGATTAGTGAATAATGGACTAATTTCGCTTATAATATATGAACACTATTAATCCAATAAAATTTTGTATATCATGAAAATCAAATACAAATTTTTCTGTTAAATAAATTAATTTCACTAATGTGAACACAACAAAATTTTACATTAATATCAATTCTTTGTTTTAACCATTATTAGTTAACCACACTATATAATTATAACTATACATCTGCCGTGCATTTATTTCTTGGAATTGATATTATTGAAAAAATAACATTTTCTTAATATTTTAATGTTACAGATAATTTGAGACAAAAAAAAATATTTCAAAAGTAACCAATAAAATAAGACCAAAAGGGTATTATATCAAATTAGTTCCGCTAAAAATTAAACATTATTGTAAAGCTTATTTCTTTAACCATTATAAAAAAAACAATTACAGCATTTTTTAACTTCTTATGGTTACTAAAATTTATTTTTTAGTAAATTGGACAAGATGGATTAAATAATTAGTAAATTTCAGTGCCAATTATAATAGGGATAATCAAGTGTGACAAAGGAGCATATTACAGAATTGCAGTTGTAGAACATAAGGGTATATAATATTATAGGAAGGCGTGTGGCGTGATATGGTTGATTTTTTTTTAAACATCGGTAAAAAGTTTTTCTTATCAGAAACAATGATTAATTTTTATCATAATCATAACACATATAAGATAAATATTTTTTTAATATAATATATTTCATATTAAAAATCAATCATAATTCAAATAATAAACAACTTAGTTAAAAGATATAAAAATCATTATTATTTATGTTAATTATTGTTGGTATATGGTATATAGTAATAAAGCAATTGAATTGAAACATAGAATAGAATAGAAGAGGGGGGTGGGTGGTTGACTGGTTGATTGCTTGGAAGTGTTCAAATCCTAACCACCAGTTGGTGGACCTGTAATGTAATGTAAGTTGTAACCCTACTTTTCCTTCTTAAGCCTCCTCTCTCTCACTTAACGCATAAATCATAATCTTGTTGTTACTACTGTTGCTGTTAGGACGAACATCAACAGAGAACAGCATTTTTGAACAGAAACTGTCTCTGTCTCATTAAATAAAAATGAGGGATATCAAGGTTGGCTGGATTCACTATTTCAAGTAGGTGAAAGTGACAAAATCACGCTTCGACGTGTATGCTTCATGTCTTCTAAATCTAACCACAACACCCTCTAATCCAGTACACGCCATCCCTTATTAATGTCTAACTATTAATTAATTAATTATTATAATTAGGTCGAGTGGTGTTATTATAAACGACTTTTGTGAAGGAAAAAAAAAAAGTTATTATGTGCTTTGTTAGTTATTAGCTGGATGGAGAGTTATTGCCACTTTGTTCCTCTAGACTCTCCTATTATACCCATATATAATTACTTTATCTAATTAGTATAAAACTTCGGCTACTTGTAGTTTCAGTTTCTAAAGTATTCTAACTGTGTGATGATGATTTTGATATCCATATTTTAAATTTATTCAATATTTTACATAATTAATTGACACGAGAAATTGAGCATGACATTATAATTATAATTACAGTGCACTAATTAAAAATATTTAAATTACAACAATCTCTATGTTTGGTAAGCTTCTGGAAAAACTTATATATTTTTTTGACTAGTTTATATATGTTATAATTGCATTAACATAATTGTCGTGTTAATAAAACTTGTGAATGAATTATTATTTTAATGTACTATTGTTCAATTGTCTATGATCCCAAAGTCGATGAAAGTTGCGTTAATAATTTCTTTAGTCTGTTAAGCCCTTCATAATTAACCTAAAATTATTGAAACTTTAAACATATGCTCCATAAATCACTCACAAATGAGTTATGGGCAAAATAAGAGTGTCATTGATGTTGTTTCACGTGTTCTTAAAATCTATTCCCTCTCTTTCATTATAATTATTGTACAAGTATAATAAATTATCCGAAAATAATTATTATTTTCAATATAATATTAATTAATTTTTTATTTATATTTCTTATAGTATTAATGATAGAAAATAAAATTTATAAATAAAATAATAATGATATAAATTTAATTTTATAAAATCTATTTTTTCATTTATTTTTTATTATTTTTTATCTATACAAAATAATCTATAGGGCGACAATTATTTTGAAATAGACAGAGAGTATTATCGATCTACTACTTTGTTTAAAAAAATACAGAATTAATCTACAGATATACCATATTCGTCTTTTTAATTTTAAAAAAAAGTTATTTTTCTTTGTTATCTTACCCTCTACGTCCATATTAATATTTGCTTTGCCCACCCCATTAATGCTTTCTTTTCTGTTCTGGCATTCGTATGCGCTCTTGACTTTAATGAAGGTGGGCTCCCATCCACTAGTTTCGGCGAATCCCACACGCCAACCCTTTTTCATTTTTTTTTCTTTACACACTTTTTCAAAATTGAACCTTTTTTCTTTTAGAAAAATTTCATCATTAACTTTTTACCTTTTTTTTCTCTTGTTAAAAAGTTTGAAATATTTTAAAATTTAATTAAAATACATTTGATAATTAAAAACTAAAAAATACTATAATCTTATTATAGATTATAATATAGTTAAAAATTGTTTAACTTTTGAAAGAACTACTTCAAAATTACATTTAAAGTAATTTTATTTATTTATTGATAATGTAAAAACATTTACACTAATGATAAATGTGGTGACCATAACAATTGATGACAACAATAATATTGATAAGGATAAAGGTGATGATAAAAATAGTGATAACAAAATGAGATAAGATTGGTGATGTGATAATAATATTAGTAGTAGAGATAAGTTAGATAATAATAATAATCAAAGTTATATAAATGATAATAGTGATTATGACAATGCTTATAGGAATAGAAGTGGTGACGAAATGAAGATAATGATGATTAGATGAGGTGATAAGATAAATAATTTCTGATGATGATAATCGTGACGATCATGATAATGATAATTATAATAGTAATAAGAGAAAAATAATGATGATTATGAGAATAGATAATGGTAACAAATGATAATAAAAATGGAATCACGAGGATAATAATAGTTAGAGCACAATATCATATGGTTGGAATACACGTTTAGACCACATTGAAGAAAGATTTTTCCGAATTCCAATTCATTGATGTAAAATGTTATGTGAGTGAGGAATTGGGGTCCATGTGAATTCAATTGAAGGCTAAAAACATTTTTACTCCAGTTTTCACAGCTTGTTGGTCAACGAGTTAAATGGGCTTATAAAATATGTGGTCCACGATTATCCATAATTGTTGTAGAATGTAAATAAACACTATTAAAAAAATTGAAATAACTTAACATTTTAAAAAAATTATTAAAATATAAAATTGACAAATTATTAAAAAAAAAACGTAGGTTAGATAATCAGTTTTTTTTTTTATCATGGTTAGTTTATCAGTTCGATTTGCAACTCACAAGCTAAACTTATTTAACTTAACAAAACGGATTAACACATATAAACTCACATTTAAATGGACAAGGTATCACTGAATTTAGGCTTATATAAAGTGCAAGTTAAATAGTCAACCTTAAATGTAACCATATATTCAATTCTAAATTTCTAATAGTAACAACAATAGCCATTAGCCAAAGAGGAAATAAGAAAAATATTTGCACCGTACAGAGATAGGAGGAAAAAAAGTTTATCCTATCTTAACTCTTTCAGCTTTCCTTTTAGAAAAAAATCCAATTAATAAAAGACATAGAATAAACTAATTGGATAGGTTTACCTTATCATGAATTAATTTAAATAGGATAGAATACTATCCTATCCTTCTTTATTCCGACTATCAAAGAAGCGTATGGTTTCTTCGTTCTTCTTCACTATGATAAGACCTTTCTCCATGTGTCTTGAAGTCTGAAAGTTTTTATTTTCTTTTATCTCTTTAATATCTACCAGCAATCTTACAAATTTATAGAGGGAAAATTGCTATTTAATCCTTAACTTTTCCTTATTTTCTCCCTTTACAATTCATACCTACCACGAAAACTTAACAGTAGGACATAAAAATATCTCGAATGAACATGACCATTTTAGCAAACTCTCCTCCTGAGTTCGTCCATTCCTTTTCTTCTTTTTATATGCAAAGTTCGTCCATTCCTCTTTTACTTTTTCTCTCTAACCCAATTTTAATATTTTTTTTATCATATTTAAATTCTTTTAATGATAATATTACAATACATTATTGTTAATATTTCCGTACTTAAGCATGCCAATTCATAATGGTATAATCAAATTATTAAAATCTTATATACCCAAAATTGTTCAACCCAAAAAGAAAATCAACAATAATAACCCTAAGGAATTGGTCAAGTGAAGAAATACAAAGTCTCTCATATGATAGGTTCCAGATTTCAACCCCCACTTGTCTCCTTGAAGCAAGGTAAATGTAAGTAAACATTTCAAGAAAATTCCGTATAATACGTAAACATTCAACAGCAATTGCAATCTGATCAGTTTGCCGTATCTTGTCATCAAGAGAAGATGAAATGCAAGATATGAATTGAACTGGAAATCTATCTTTTTATTTAACATTGTTGCCATCATCATGTATCTAACCTAGCATAACATATCAATAAAACTTGCCAAAGAGGCTGAGGTGTGAATAACCACTAACCACATCTATCGACCGTTTTCTTGTTTGTTATGCACCTTCCAAATTGAAAGATCTCCATGGCTTTCCGAATTGGACATTCTTTTAGCTGTTAGATTCAACTCACATACATACAGTGTGAACAATCATGTATACAAGATCACATATAATTGGATCAAGTCAAGCAAATGGACGTCTATAATGTGAAAGGGCTTTTTCTCCTTTCTTATTAGTAACCCAAATGTAAAGGGGTGGCCCTCTTAGGGGCATATTATTGCCATGAGGATATAGGATGTCCTCGGGCCCCCTCAAAATTTCATAAAACTGTAATTTCAATGCAATTTTTCCGGAATACATGAACACAAACTTTAACAGTTGATTTTTAGACACAATCAATTAAAAAAATTACAACAAATAAATATAAAAATACGGCTTATAAGAATTACTTTAAGAAAAATTAGATAAGGTAAATCTTAGAGACTTACTAGGGACAAGACAAATCTCAGGTAAAAAAATGTTTATAAAGATGCTTAAGACATCTTTTCTGCAAGTTCTCTTACTAGAGTTAATTTTACTTTTACATTGGAGAGAAATAAGGTGACATGCCACTTGTATAATCGATTCTTCTACAATAATTTAAGAATTGTTTTTAACAAAAAGTAACGTATAAAGAAGGAGTAAGACTCATTAAAAGTGTTCAATAAAAACTCAAACCAAATTTTATAGTCTAAGAGTAAAATACTAAAAAAATTTAAATTATAGGTGACATTAAGATATCCACTTAAAGTGTGTTTAGAACTCAAAATTGATTCTTACATTAGATATTTATAATTATTTGCCAACAGAATTCTAGTATTGATATGAGAATTCAAACTCACAATTTACATCAATCCTTATGAGATATGAATCATATCCTTATTAATTGAATTATTTAAGTTGTTTATTTTTCTGTTTAAATCTCCTTTTAACAGTAATCCAACCTTTTGTTCTTATGATGTTCAACTGCCTTGAAAGTATGCAAAGTTAAAACAAAACGCACTTAAATTTGACCTAACTCACAATAGTATTGGAAGTACTATTTGGCTGCTAGTTATTCCAATCTTGCTCCTTCCTTTCCCTCCACTCTCCCTTTGTGCATATGCCTATTAAAAATTCCAAGATTATAGCATACTAAAATTCTTAAATATGACACATAATAGACTCATTATTAAAGCATGGCTATTGGCTAAGCTATCATGCTCTCCTTGTATTTTCTGCATCTTGCTGTGTCAAATGGTGTACAGGCTCCACAAATTGAAGTTTCTATTATTTATTTCTAATTTATACTGCACACGTGACTTTGGTCTTTCTTTTTGCATAGCACAACAATCGCATTTTTGTGTATGCCATTGCAATTTGCCAATTTGGAACTAATTAATTTGTATGCGATGCGTGGAATCGATTGTTCAAATCGCACTCTGACTAACATGAATTCTTTTATTCTATTTTCATGGTTACAGAGATTGTGGTTGACGTGTAGAATCTAGAAAGTGCCAGGGTTGGAACTTGTCGTCTATAACTATCTTTTTCGGAAGTTATTACTTGTTTCAGTCACTACACGTGCTGATGAATGAATGAAGTGTTGTGTCTATCAAAATTATCTTCCTTATCCAACATAAAATAAGTTGGACTGCAACAGTGAGTTTAATTAGTTATTGTTTTGAGGTGAATTAGTGATTATAGCACAAAATATATCAAATTCTCTTCCTTATTTATAATGGACTGATCTTAGAACTATATTAAACCAATGCAAGAAGTAGATTAACTATTAATTATTTTGTTAACTTGGTTTATTTGGATCATTGGATGTAAATGTATGGTTAAGATTTTTGATGGAGAGAGGATAAAACGAGCTGCTGGAGAGGATCTGAATTGCCGGAAGATTTCCAATAATAAATTAACCTTTTCCCTCTCCTACTAGCCCTCCACCTCAATTATGATTAAATGAAGTGAGTAAAGATAAATGGTTAATGTATTAAAGTTAAGGTTTAATAATTTTGATATTTTTTGAGTTTGATGTTTGATGAAAATAATTTTTATTAGATTTTACTTATTTTTTTGATCAAATTTTAGATTAATCAAATCTCTTTCCTTATGGAGGATTAAGAGAAAAAAATCTTATGATTAAGAGAATTAGAACCTATTTTTTAGCAGTACAAAACAATGCAGACCAAAATGAACTTATAAGTTGAATACGCAAGTTGACCCGTTGGACCAATCCCTTTTTACCACTTCATGCCTAAATACGATTACACACAACTACAATTCTAGAGGACTATTGCTTCTTGCACCCCAAAAATAGCTTCCTGCGTCTTCCTTTTTTTGCCTTTCCGATTAAACAAAAATGGTGCAGGAAGCAATAGCCTTGACAGAGTTAATATCCACTACATATCCCAAGATCACACCCTTACCTATAAATATAAGGTTCCACCCATCGTACTAGATCTAATGCTTCATTTATATCATCATTACTCAATCAAAATCTCTTCCTATTTTCAACATCAAATTCCTTATGTCACTACAAATGCTTTTTTTTTTCTTTCTCTTTCAGCCCATCCCATTCACCAGTGGCGGAGCCAGAAATTTTATTGAGAGGGGGCGAACATAAAAAAAATTATATCATAAATAAAAGTACTCCGAAAACAATACAAATCTAATATAAAAAAAACTATTACAGAAATTAAAATCACTTCATGACTTGACTCTTACTTTACGTGTTTTCATATTGTTAAAATCATCTATCATTAAATTTGTGCTAAAACTCAAAACAATTTCTTTTTCAATGTATGTAATCAAAGAATTATTAAGAAATTGGTCTTCCATTCTATTTCAAAGTCTAGTCTTGATTATCTTCATAGCTGAGAAATATCTTTCAGTAGTTGCTGTAGAAACTGGAAGAGTGAGTGTAAGTCTAATTACTCTATCAATAAGAGGGTAAATGATGGACTTTCCAGTTCTTGCTAGCCCTTGACATAATTCAAATGTGGTTGATAAATTAATTAAATCTGGATGTTTAGGAATGTCAAGCTCAAAATGTTGTAACTCCATTTTCAAATGCAATTTTTCCTGCTCTATGAAATTTCTAGAATAAAATTTATCAACAAGTTTGCAAATATCATCACTATTAAATGACTTGTACTTGTTTCTTGGATCTAAAGTCATGCTCAAAGTAAGTAATTCAACAGTATTATCATTGAACCTGCTATTTAATTCTTGTAATTGATAATCAATTATAGCACAAAAGATATTTACCCTATAAAATTTTTCAGAAAAATCACCTTGTTCATTTCGAGCACGACCTCTCCTTCCAATAAGGGGCACAAATAGTAGTTTATTTTATTTTGGAAGAATAACAACAAGAAGAAGAAAGAGAAAAATAGGAAAAAAGAAAGGAATGATGGGATACCTGAAACTCTTATCTTTCACTGGTTTACCAAATGAAACAACTTTTTTGACTCCTTCTGTTCTCTTGAGATTTGTGTTTCCTTTGTGTCTAGACCTCTCCATTTTATAGTGTTCTTTCTTCCTCTTCCTCTTTATTATTTTCCTTTTTATTATTTTTTTACTGTTTTATCATCTTTCTTTCCTTTTTTTCTTTTTCTGTTATCTCTCTTTTCCATTTTCTTTTTATTACATTTTCTTTCCTTTTTTTATATATTATTTTCCTCTTTTATGTTTTCTTTTCTTTTTATTGTTTTCATATTGTTTTCTTTTTTCTTTTCTTTTTTTTACTATGTTTTCTTTATATTTTTTCTTTTCCCTTTTACCTTTTTTTAATATTTTTTCTTTTCTCTTTTTTTTTTCCTTTCATTTTCATTTTTTTTACTAATTTTTTTGGGGGGCGGTGGCCCACCCTAGCCCCCCCCTAATTCCGCCACTGCCATTCACCATTGAATTATCAATCCGCCAAAGCGACGTCTAAGCATGGCAACGAGACTCAAACCTATGGGTATCCATCTCGATTTTAACAAGGAAAATTTGAGTTTATTGGGTTTGGATTTTTCCCGATAGTCAAAAGTGGGGGTGGGGGCGGGTATAAGATTACTGATATCCGCCTCGCACATGCACCCAAACCAGTCCCGTAATAAATAATATTAAAAAAATAAAAAAAAGATATATTATTTTATAATTTTTTAATTGAATTGATTGATTTTGTTTTGTAATTTTTAAATTATGATATCATATTTTAAATGTGGATTTGTTATTATTATTTTTACATAATTAGTATTTTCGTTAGATTTTTTCAATAAAAAAAGCTATATTATTTTTTAATTTATTTTTAATTTTAATCAAATAACGGGAGTGGGCGGGGCGGGAAAAATCCGATCCCCAGGGACAGGGATGAGGATGAGTTTTAAAACCTGAAGAAGATTGGAGGCGGGAGAGAAGAGGAATGCAATATCCGCCCCCATCCTGTCCCATTGTCATACCTAGTGACGTCCAATCTATGCGGGAACATTTTATATTAGAATGAGATATTAATTTAATACGCATTTAGATTAATTAAAAAGTACTTTAATAATTGTATCTAATTATATATTCCCTTGCAAATAGCCAAACTCTTATTTTTTAGTCTCAAATATAAATAAATCTCTATTTATAAAGTATTATTCAATGAAATTATCTTTTATTTAATAAGTACAAAGATCTTTTTATACTTGATATCAAATTTCAATAAAAAAATAATTTAAGAAAAAATTGTTCTTTAATTAAAAATAACACAATTTAATAAAATTAACTAAATTTCCTTAATAAGGGGGAAATATGTGTTTTTTTTATATAATCGAGACAGAGAATATGATTGTACTCTGAGCTAAAAACGTAATTTCAAAATTAAATATTAATTCCTTCCCCGTTCCTATTTACTCGTGATTCTTTGATGGAGGCGTACGAGATTGGAGGGGGATGAACTCAATTGTTGTGTTCATTGGGACAACCTTGTCGATTGAAAGAATCTGCAACCACCGATGAGTGGGACCACAATTTGTGGACTGTTATTAGCCATTAAAGACAGCCAACGATCACGATTGAGAAGTCAGTGAATAGAATTAAAGAGGCGGGTCAGTCTTTACGTGTTGGAGTGGGAGAGTGAGTGAAAAATGAAGAAACGGAGAAAAGAAAAACACGTACGGTAGAGTTAACTATGACATGAGATGAGTTTAGACTTTAGTGTTTTAAATGTGATTAAACCTTTGATTAAAATTAATTTCTTAATAGTCAGTTTAAAATATTGTAAGAATATCTCAAAATTTCATCGGATAGAAATAAACACTAATTTTTACAAAAACAAAATGTCATTCAAACCTAATGGTTTCATTTGCGTAAATTTTCACTTTAATGATTTAATATTTTGTCCACCCAATTGCACATTATGTAGATTGGCCCACAATTTATTAGAAAAATTGTATTTTTCTATTATTATTTCTAATTTTTTAAGAATAAAAATAAAATTATAAATAACAAAATATGATAAATAATGTGATAAAATATAAAAAATAAAATTATAAAAATACTATACGAATAATAGAACTCAATTTCTTGTCCAAACTCTAATTAAATACATATTTTACAACCCAAATTATTTTAAAGCAAATTGGAGTTTTTGCTTGCTTACAAAGAAGCACTTACTTTGTCGCCGTCGGCAAAAGAAATAATGATAGTTAGCAAAATTTAAGACCTAATATTTGGGATTTTGGGCCGTGTGATTCTAGTTTGGTAGTGGCTTCTTGTATGTGCGTTTCTTTATGTACCTACCGTTCTAATATTTCCATCATGTAGCTATGAACATTGAGAAGATGAATTTTAAATTAGCATTATTATATTGTTTTTTTGGTAGGATTTGGACAATGATTCGAACAGTTTAAGAAAACCAATAGCTTTATTCTCTGAACTGCGCACTTCAATTTGAATAGATTTAACGAGTGCAGGCTTCTCTCTGACTTCATTTTTCTCATTCTTTAACCAATGGCTCTTTTATTCTTTAACCATTCTAGAAACTCACCAATATTTGGAACTGCAAAGAATTTTAAAAACTAAATAGCGTCGTAAGATGATTTTTTTTTTTTTATTTAAAAAAAGAGTTGTTTGGCTTTTCTTAGTGACCACTTATGCGTCCATTTATCCGATGTTAATTCGTATATGTTTTATTTGATGCAACAAAATAATTATCGATAATGTTAACGTCAATTTTTTTATAATTAGTGTCTGCCAAAGTCGATGTCATTATGTGTTTTTGTTGTCTGAAAGTTACTTAAAGAGGTCTCTTAATCAAACAAATATAAAAAATAAAAACAAAAAGTGAAAGAAATAGATCGGTTTACCTGAAAAGTTTTCTCCATCTTTTTTACACTATCCGAAATAATCATTCAAACCATTGGTAGAAGCCAGAAAACAACAAATTCATATCATTTTCAGGGATATCTTAGAACGATTACTTGTCTATATAGAAAGTTAATATCGTTATTTATTATTTATAACAAATGTGACGATAACGATAATAACAAGAATACTAATAGTACGTGAAGGTTATAACAAGAATAATTACAGTGTTGTTGATGGATTAATTATAATTTGAAGCATTAATTGTTTTTAGTTTTTTCCTTTTGATGATAATGTGTAAATTGTCAATATGCTACTACTAATTAAGCTTGTTCACTTTATTTAATTTTTATTTGTTCCGTGCCATCACCAAGTTAATCAATAACTGCGATCGAGTAGGAAAATGTTTTTTTCTTTTCCTTTTCAAAAGACGTTTGTTGATACAAAATGAGTAGGAAAATGTTTTTTCTTTTCCTTTTCAAAAGACGTGTGGATAGAAAATAAATAAAAAATGGGAGTCGCAAGGCTAATGATTACTATTCTCCTTATTTATCCATTCCAATGGGGTCACCACATATTGCCACCCATGCATGCATGAGGAAACATAATTATATACACACCCACCTTATATAGTGTCGTCATCTCATCTCATCTCATCTCATCCTCGGCATTAAATAGCTCGCACCGACGTTCAAGGAAAAAGGAAACATCCCATCTACAACTATATACATCTTGTTGTTGCGTTTGTAGCTTAGTACAATGGGAACTCAAAAAACATTGCAGAGAGACAAACTACGATGTCTCGCGCTAGCTGTCTCCTTATACTTAATACTTTTATATATCTTCGATAAGATTTTCAAAATATAATAATATACAGATTACAAATTGATATTGGGTGTTTCTTTAATTGTTTTCAGGACTTGAAAGAGACATAGAAACGGAAATTAATTGTCTTCAGGGGTAAGAAACATGCTTTTACTTGGGTGAATTCAAGCCAAACACCAATATCTAGAAATCTTGATATTTGTTCAAGTTTATACTCCTCTCACAATATTTTTTCAACTAATTTATGCTACTAAGAAAAATAATTAATTTAGTTAATCATATTAAATTTATTAATTATTTATATTATCATTCAAAAATTATCATTTTTTATCACTCTATCTACCTAATTGTTTCTTACATGCAAAGCTTTTGGATGCTATCAAAGCTATTGAAATAGCCTTTGATAAGGGTTGGAAGATTCTATATTTGAAATGCGATTCTCAATTACTAGTCCTAAGTATGTCAAGATAGTCTCATGACAGATACAGAACAGGTGAAAAAATGCAATTTGACTCACCAAATCAATAAACTTCGTGGTGAGTCACATTTGTCGTGAAAGTATCTCATGTGCAGACTTGGCTCACATGCCACCACTATACAGGATTTTTGTTGTAGGGATAGAGTTATGTCCCGTCTTGGGCTTGGTTTGGTCTTTGCTACTTTTGCTTGCTGTGGTGTCAACCTAGTTGGAATTACGACAAACACATGGCCTCAGCTTAGTGCCTCTTTTGCTTAAAAAAATCAAGTAAAGGTATATAGAGAAATAAAATTATTAATACATTTAGAAATTAGAAAATAATATTATAAAAAAGGATAAACAAATTTTTGAAAATATCTTATAATTAAAAACTAATGAAGTATTTTTTAATGGATTTTTTTATACACACATACTTGAAGATTGAATCCAAACTATATGCTTAAGAGATATGATTATTTGTCAACTAGAATGTTTGGACACTCATTATAATGTGAAAACCCACATTTACTTGAAGCAATTTGAAATAGTTTTCAATTTTTTTTTTAAATCTTTGAACATGAAAAAAGAGCGTGAATCTATGTTTAAAATTTGGTTTCAAACATATACCATGGTATCATTATATGGTTAGTTCAAATGAATTTGGATTAATCTCTTTAAATAAAGTTTTGAATTTAAATTTTATTAATGAAAAAGAAAATGTCATAGAAAGAAAGACTCCACTAAAAGGGACAAATCTATTTGAGATAGTGGAGACAAGTGTCTCCTCTCCCCTTAGTTTTTCCCCCACTAATTTATATATGTGAATATTGTTCCCACAAGTAGAAGATTTTGAATCTGTCATTGTCCACTAAAACTAATCAATATATAGGTTTTCAACAAAAATTAATCTTTAATAAAATTAATAGATATTTCACTGTAAACAAAAACATGTACCATGGTTCTTAGCACACTATGCTTGGTGGGTAAGAATTTTTCTAGTTACAGCCAACACATATTTGGTAGTTTATATATAGTACTTTTGATTTGCAAATAGCAAATCGGAAGGAAGAAGGCATTGAATAGCAGTCAATAACAGTTGCCAATGTTATTATCTTACTTTTTCTAATTAGAAACACCACAGGATTAGGTAGAGAAAAAACGTGCGCTAGCTGCTATAAATATTAAAGTAACAATCATAAGATCATGGCTCAGTTTTGGACGAAAATTAAAAAAAGTCAACATTTAACAATCGTACACCCAAGATCAATAATATTTATCTGATTTTAGTCTTTCAAAAAAAAAAAAAAATTGTAACAGCATCGTTTTGTTTTGTTTCTTTTTATTACCAAAAGAAAAATGTTTGCTTCTTCCTTGGCCGAGACACCTAAAACGAAAATAAAACAAATGCAGATGGATGCCATTTGCACATGTACTCTATATTTGTAGGCCATCATAATATACTACGTATGCAAGCATATTGTCTTTGAGAGAAAAAAACAAAGATAAAACTACGAAAAAGAAAAGGTCTAAGTACATAAAAAAAAAAAGTAAAAGAAAAGGCCTAAATGATCATTATTATATGTTCTTGTTAGATCAAGATCATTATTATATATTAGAATTTGGTGCATGTCCCTTAGCAGACTGATTAATAGAAGGAAAATGACATGTAACGATTCACTGATGTTTTTACTTTTTTATACCTTACACTTATTTTGAAAAGAAAATAAATAAAAAAATTGATTATATACAAGGATAAAGATAACAAGAAATAATCTTACAAAAGACAAAAAATAACATTTTTCATGCATACACACATTATATCTTACAAACTTTCATGCTAGATTTCTCTCCTTAACTTGAATATTAGAATGTCATTTGTAGGTTTCTAATCCCTTGCTTAATACTGCTTAAAAATAGTTAAAAAAAAATTCTCGCGACCAATAAAAAAAAACTTTCTTGTGTAGTTGATAAGAGAGATTGGAGCTCACAATAAAGTTTTTTTTTATTTAAAAAATTTATCTTTTCCTTTATCATGTGTAGTAAGTAAAAAACACGAATATATTTTCTACACCTTTAGAGCTTTCAAATCATTATCAAAGATTACTTAATCTCGTATAAATTTATCTTCTGTAGCAAGAATATTAAATTATTAAGTAAAAATGTACTTTATTTGTGATGTGATGCTAAACTTTGTTTTGTTTATTATTTTAACTTTTTTTAAACTATAATGATAATATACCCACCCCCGCCACGGTTTTGTTGCTATTCTCATCTAACTTGATGAATTCTTTTATTTAGGATTTTAATGTGTTTCTTAATTAATTAAAAAATAAATTGAAATTTAATTTTTTAAAATAAAAACAAATTTAGATTTTTTTATAAGTTAAAAATAGAAATTAAAGAAAAAATTAGCTTATTTTTCAACTTCATAATATTATTTACGTTATCAAAAGTGGCTAAGGTTTGCTTAAAAAAAAAGTGGCACAGATATGTGCAAATTACAGAGTACGTAGATCACTAGCTCATTACATATAATTACCATATATAGTATATTAATTTCACACATTGACTATAACACTACTCCATTATTATCTATAAAATCTAATATTTATAGATTTACCCATCTCTTTCCCGAGAAAAAGGCAAATAATATATTTAATGTACAGATTCATCACCTACATATGGTACACTAATTTGACACATTAACTAACACACTACTTCATTTATCATTATTATCTATAGAAGTTAACATGCTTATCATTTTCCTTTTCTCTTACGGAGGAAAAAGGAGAAGGATAAAAAGGCAAAAGGCAAAATCACGAGACCACGAATGTGAAATATCTTATCACATGGAAGCAAATTAATTCTAAAACCCCACAAGACAAGGGCATCACGGACAAATAACGGAACAAACACCCATAGATGATAAAATTTGTCGTCGTGAGAGAATAATAAACTCATCCACAATAAGAGATCATGGGTCTACTGCACATGCAAACAAGCAGCATGGTGCACAGTGCACACAATGTGGTAAAGGGCTGCTACCCTATCTCCAGAGGAAAAGATATATATATATATATATATATATATATAAAGACAGGACGATAGTTTTTTAATAACAAAAATTAATTATAAGATATTTGGCATTGTGGCAATATAAAATTCAAGAGAAATGTAGTTTTCGAGGATAAGAAAAACATATCCATTATTATCCAAAAGAAAGAAAAAAACATAGTTAAAATACAAAAAAAGTTATTGAAATGTTAACTTAATTTGTTCAGGAAAAAAAATGGATTGATTGTATACAAAAATAAGACAATTTAAAACAATTGATCAAAATATTGTAAATTAAAAAAAATGAATAATTTGGGATTATGGTTATTTTTTACACGTAAGATTCACGACTGTTAGTTTTTTTTCATTTGACATTGCACATGAACTATCAAAATAATGACTATATCTCAATACTTTAAAAATGAAAAAAATAAATACATCCTAGTCAGGGGCAGAATCCTTTGCAATAAATCCACCGTAATTACGTAAATGCAGAGAATTCAAATTCGTTGCCATGTGTCCTAGTGTATAAAAATAGGTTATTATTATGTAAATCATTTGTTCATTTGATAGGCGTAACTATTATGTAACTTTATTTAAGTATATAATAAATATGATGTCATGATAAGTGTAATTATCGTGTCATTTTATTAATATGTACCATAACTAATATATTGTCATGTGAGTAAGTGTAAATTAAATAATTAACATGTTATTATGTCATCTGATATATTTAATTATTGATTCACTTTATTTAAATATATAATAAACAAACGTAATGTTATATGACTTGATAAGTGTAACAATCATGTTATTTTTATTAATGTATACATGTTGTCATGTTCAAGTGTATAAAATAATTTACATATTATCAAGTTATTTTTATGAGCGTACTATTGTGTCACTTTATTTAAGTGTATAATAATTTGTCATGTATCTTGACAAATGTAAATATATTATGTCACTTCATTAGTGATGTAAATATATTTTTGTCACGTGATGTTATCTACTACTACTATCCTGTCCTATAACAGTATATATATAAAAATAAAAATAATAACCTCAAAATTGAAATTCCTAACTCTTTAAATGAAAGCAAAGTGTAATATGATGAGTGGGGCCCGACAGCATGATGATCTTCTTCATTGCGACACTATCAATTTCTTATTTTTTGACTAAATAAAGCTTGGTTGCTGTAAATGTCGTTGTTGTAAAGTTGAAGACTTGGAGCAATAAATAAGGCTTTGATTAAAAAAGCAAAAACAATAAGCTTTTTGTAGTTCTCAAACTCTTGAGACCTAAGCAAAACAGTCCACATATCAAAACAAAACATAAATTATAAATTATAAATTATAAATGGTAATAAAATAGAACACAATTCCCTGACATGTGTGGAACTCTCAATAAGTAGTAGCAGTTGGTACTACTTTACTAGCAGAAAGAATCACAGAACAAAAGCACAATGGTCATAGGTACACAGTTTTAGATCAGATTCAAGAACAGAACCCATACCTCACTCTCTCTCTCTGTGTCTTATATAGTTTCAAAACTTTCCCTCCATTCAGTTGTTGGGGATAAACATAAACTTAGCAGGAAGCTATGGAAACCAACTCAGTTTCCAAGCTTCTGTTACTTGTCTTCACTGTTCTGTTTGTTGGTTCTGAGTTGATCCATTGTAGTGTCACCTATGATAGGAAGGCCATTATCATCAATGGCCAAAGGAGAATCCTCATCTCCGGTTCCATTCACTACCCCAGAAGCACCCCTGAAGTATGTATATTATTTATAACTTTTTTTGTTTTGTTTTGTTTGAAGTTTGTTGATTGTTGTGTTTTTTACATGTTTGTTTGAAATGTGTGTGTTGTTGTAGATGTGGGAGGATCTAATTCGGAAGGCCAAAGACGGAGGCCTTGATGTCATTGACACTTATGTTTTCTGGAATGTTCATGAGCCATCTCCTGGCAATGTACCACAATGGCATCTGGATCTTCATTTCATTGAATTCAGTTTCAAAATTCTCAAGTACCATCTCACACTGCTTTTTTTTTTTGTTTGGTTTGTGTGTTATTTTTATGGTGTTGGATTGCAGTACAATTTTGAAGGGAGGTACGATCTGGTACGGTTCATCAAGACAGTGCAAAGGGTGGGGCTCTATGTCCATCTTCGCATTGGACCTTATGTGTGTGCTGAATGGAACTTTGGGTACTCTATGCACTTTCAACTTAATTTCCCTTGTGGATTTCTTTGGTTTCTTAGTATCAATGCTTAATCACATTGTTTGATGGTGTAACTGTAGAGGATTTCCAGTTTGGTTGAAGTATGTTCCTGGCATCAGCTTCAGAACAGATAATGGCCCTTTTAAGGTTGAACCTTAATTTTAAAAAAATAATTTCAAGTTTTGAATGGTCTTAACCAGAAAAACACTTATTTTTAACTTTTTTACTTTTAGGCTGCAATGCAAGGTTTCACTCAGAAAATAGTCCAGATGATGAAGAATGAAAAGCTATTTCAGTCTCAGGGTGGTCCAATCATTCTTTCTCAGGTAGGCAGTTCCTTTCACCTTTTTTTTAGCATAGGAGCACAATAGCTGAAAGTGTTTTTTGCATGGGAATAAGTTCCTCACTAAAAGTGAAATCTTGATGTTAAAAAAAATCCTTGAGTGGATCTGGAAACTCCCAAAATTCATTCTTATAAATCACTACTTAAGAATAATTCTATCTTCTTTTCTCTCAAATTTATTTAAGATCCTGGGTTTGTAATTGAAAAGCTTGTCAATTCTGTTACTCCGATTATTACTGGGAAGAACATGTTAAATCATGGGCACTACCACACCACGCAAATAAGTTTTTGAAGACAGTGTAGTGTGACTATCGCACATGTCTCGAGATAAAAATTTCTGGAGTGGATCTAGTACTCACAAAATTCATGCTAACAAATTGAAGATAAATATCTTAAATTTGGGTCCATTTTTTGTTTGAAATGTCTAGATTGAGAATGAGTATGGACCAGAAAGCAGCCAACTGGGAGCTGCTGGTCATGCATACACAAATTGGGCGGCAAAGATGGCTGTTGGATTGGGCACAGGTGTCCCCTGGGTGATGTGCAAGCAAGATGATGCCCCAGATCCAGTGGTGAGCCATCTCAAGTTCTTAGCTGCCTTACTCATTATTAGCATCATTTGTTACACTATTAGTGGGGAATGACTTTAATAATTGTCTTTTTCTCTTTCTTTTAAGTTCATCATCATTAGATTTTTATTAAGTGTCTATCCAATTCTTCTCAACAGATAAATACATGTAATGGATTTTATTGTGATTATTTCTCTCCAAATAAACCATACAAGCCTAACCTTTGGACTGAGTCTTGGAGTGGCTGGTAAGCTATATAGTATTGTTTCTTGAGTTGGTTGTGAAGTGAAACTTTAGATATGGTTATCTGAATTCTTTACCCTTTTGATCTTCTTCTCTCTTCTTCCTATTCCCTTTTGGACAATAGGTTTACAGAATTTGGTGGTCCAATTTACCAGCGACCGGTTCAGGATCTAGCATTTGCAGTTGCTCGTTTCGTTCAAAAGGGTGGCTCACTTTTCAATTACTACATGGTTGGTCTCCTTCAATGATTTGTTTCTCATTTAAACAACACATACGTTGCCTTAATTTGTAAATAGAAGTATTACTCATGGACATGGTGTCAATGACAAATTATAGTACCACGGAGGAACAAATTTTGGACGATCAGCTGGAGGGCCATTCATTACTACAAGCTATGACTATGACGCTCCAATTGATGAATATGGTCAGATAACTATGCTTTCGAAACATCCTGAGATGATTCTTTGATTATTTTGTTTTCACCATGAAATCACTTGGCAATTGGCATCTATCTATAACATTTTATTGTAATTTACTCAGCTATAAATTCTGTTTATTTTTTGTTCTAATGACAACCAAACCGGTGAAATAGTACTCCTTTAATTATTCAAGAAAGTATAGATGCACACAGAGGTAGAGTTTTGATTTACCTGTTAAAAAGATAGCTTTGTCTCATAATCTGTGTTCTATCCTCATCTGTATTAGCAAATTGTAATTGAGTGCGTTACTGTGTTCAGGTTTGATCAGGGAACCTAAATATGGTCATTTGAAGGACCTTCATAAAGCTATTAAGCAATGTGAACATGCTTTGGTTTCTTCAGATCCCACTGCGACATCATTAGGAACGTATGAGCAGGTCAGTTGCCTCTGATGTAAATTGTAAAGCAGTAACCTCGTCTAGTTGTGACAACAATGATCCATGTCTTTGTTATCATCCAGGCTCATGTATTCTCTTCGAAAGATGGAGCATGTGCAGCTTTTCTAGCAAACTACCATTCGAATTCGGCTGCGAGAGTGAAGTTCAATAACAGGAACTATGACCTGCCTCCTTGGTCCATAAGTATCCTCCCTGATTGTAGAACAGATGTATTTAACACTGCAAGAGTAAGAGTATTTGAAGAGGCCTTTTGTTCTATCTTAATTAAGTATGATGGAAGCTATTGTTGTTCCATCAAGTGTTTCTTATCATCTGTCCCCTTTGCAACAAGTTTATTGATTGGATTGTTATGCCTTCATGTAGGTGAGGTTTGAAACTTCACAGATACAAATGTTGCCTAGCAATTCTAGGTTGTTATCATGGGAGACCTATGATGAAGATGTATCTTCGCTAGCCGAAAGTTCCAAGATTACAGCTTCTGGACTATTAGAACAGATCAACACTACCAGAGACACTAGTGACTATCTATGGTATATAACCAGGTAAGGTACTTGATATGTACATTTTCAGTTTTCAAACAACAATCAAATGAATTTGAAGCTTTTTGAGTCATTTTGCAAATGAGCCATTTGCATAAAAATAAAGGAAGACATAAATTCTTACTCTTTTCTTAGTTCTCAGCAGATGAAATCTTACTGTTTTCTGGTTTGCACGCCACAGTGTTGACATAAGTTCATCAGAATCCTTTCTTAGAGGAACGAACAAGCCCAGCATTACTGTGAATTCTGCAGGCCATGCTGTCCATGTATTTATTAATGGTCAACTTTCAGGTTTGTAGTTAAATTTGGTAGTTTCTATGTTATGTTTGCAATCTAAGTTCAACTAAGATAATAATATTCCTATTTCCTTTTAATGTTTTAATTTACAGGCTCCGCTTTTGGGACAAGTAATGACAGAAGTTGCACATGTAATGCCCCTGCCAACCTACGTGCTGGAACTAATAAAATAGCACTTCTTAGTGTAGCTGTTGGATTACCAGTTAGTACCTTGCTTTAGTCTCAAATTTGGAATTGATTACCCCTTTGCACTGCTTGAATGTTTCAATATGTATGCTTGACAGTTTGAACAAACTTTGATTGATTTTGTTATTTTCTTTCTCCCCAGAACGTTGGATTCCATTTTGAAACATGGAAGGCTGGGATCACTGGAGTTTTGCTTCATGGACTTGACCATGGACAGAAAGATTTGACTTGGCAGAAGTGGTCATACCAGGTTTGATCACACAAATCTAACTTACGATGTATCCATAGTATTTATTAAACGCTTAAATATGGATTTTTTTGGCCTCTATAAATATTCAATTTTTATTTTGTATTGAGGTTTTAATAAAATAATAATTTTATTTTTGTTCTTTGAGTTTTAGTATATAATAAATTAGCAAATTTTATATTTGCTCATTAATAAATTAACGAATTTTATTTTAGTTTTAACTAATTATAAATGAAAAAAATTATCAGAAAAATAAATACAAAATTAGGTAATTTATCATGAATTAAAAAAAAATGTTATGGACCAAAAATAAAACTATTGTATTATTAGAGATTTAACTCAACAAATAAATTAAATATTTATTACAAATAAAAACATAAAGAGGAAATAGTTGCTAACTATGGCATCTGAATGAATTCTTGTCACTTAGATTGGTTTAAAAGGAGAGGCTATGAATTTGGTGGCTCCCAATGGGGTCTCATCTGTTGACTGGGAGAGAGACTCACTAGCTGTCCGAAGCCAGACACAGTTGAAATGGCACAAGGTAATAATTGTTACTGGTTTGTGATAATAATAACATCTTCTAGAGTGTATAATGAGAACTGAGAAGCTTATCATTGTCGGAATCTTCAGGCTTATTTCAATTCACCTGACGGAGTTGAACCATTGGCCTTGGACCTAAGCAGCATGGGAAAGGGTCAAGTATGGATCAATGGACAAAGCATAGGGAGATACTGGATGGTTTATGCAAAGGGTTCTTGTAGTTCTTGCAACTATGCTGGTACATACCGGCCTGCCAAGTGCCAACTTGGTTGTGGACAACCTACTCAACGATGGTACTAGTTTTCTATTCAGCTTCAACATTACATCCTTATCCTTTATAAAATTATAGGATTAAATATATTTTTTCATATAAGTTAGTGTTTTTTAATTTTTGTTTATGTAAGATTGTGCTTTTTTAATTTTAGTATTTGTAAAATATTTTGCTCATTTTTAGTCCTTATAAATTTGTATTTTTTCAATTGTGAACTTGTTAGTGCAAATTTATGGAACTATAAATAAAAAATTAAAATCTTCAAAAATTTAAAATTGAAATGACACAAACTTATTAGGATTAACAATGAATAAAAAAATTTACAGGAATCAAAATTAGAAAAACATCAACTTAAAGGGATTAAAATTAAAAAAATGAACCTATAAAAATAAAAAAAATAAAACACTAATTAGATAAAAAATATATTTAAATCAAAATTTTATTTAATAATGTTACAAAATCACACACACAGCTCTACGCAGATAGCAGAGTCATTATGTTTATGTAGTGTGTCAGACATGACCTTATTTGAATAAACTTCTCCAACGAGGAGTTACCTAAGTTGTTTGAAACTTACACAAAAAGTTTGACTCATTTTGCTTTTTCTTTTTTCCTTGTAAGTATTTATTCACTGAAAAGTTTATTCAATCAAGATCAATATCTTGCATAGAATAAAACAATAGTGTGCAGTGTGGTATGCTTTTTTTTACTTGTTCTTTTTTTTATGGTTGTGTTATTAGCACTATTCTATGTAAGAGTACTGATAATGAGACAACCATTTCCTATACAAATGCAAACTGTTGAATATGTCCAAAACAACTCCTATATGTAAGTCCCTGCCGTGAATATTGGACAATGGAAGAATAGACTCACCCATTTTTCTGTTTGGAATTTTGTAGGTATCACGTGCCAAGATCATGGCTAAGGCCAACAAAGAATTTGATAGTAGTATTTGAGGAATTGGGTGGGAATCCTTGGAAAATAGCTCTAGTAAAAAGGACAACACATACTCCAGCAACTAGTGAACCCAATTCAAAGAACTGAGAAAACGTGAATATGAGTAGTCAAATGGTGATTGACAGGGAAACATGCATTGGGGCCATGGTATAGAAATTGGTGATCAAAATGTTAGAGGGAATAAGTTAATGCTTGGTTCAACCATTGATGTGTTCATCTCCAATTCTACATTCTTCTTCATCTTGCATAAAAAATAGAGAACCGTGGATAATACAAAAAAAGGTGTGGCCAAGTTGTTTTCTAATTTATTCTTATAGTATGTACTTAAAAAGAGAAAATAACAAAATTCAGAGGTGTGCTTTTATTCACTTGTGTAATGTGTATATCTCAAATTCTCAATACATCTAATGCATTTCAGCGGTTGCCTTATACGTTTTTCATAAAATTCTATTAATTTGCTAATACAAATCAGTCGCTAAATTGCCATTTAATCATACGAAAAAAAGACAATGCAACAATTTTATTTTTATACATCACTCAATGTTCTGGCAACTCAATATCCATAGAGAAAACATCCAAACTGACTTGAAAACATTAAAATGCATTATTCTTCATCTTCTTTTATATGATGATACTTCACTTCAAGAAGCAGCAGCAGATACATGCTTGGCTATGGTGAGTTGAAGCTCATCCTTCCTAGCACCAACCACCTTGTCCCCGATCTCTCCATCTTTCAAGAAAAGGATGTTAGAAAATTAAATTTTTTAACGTTATTATGTATTATATGTTGTATTAATAATTGTATCATGTTATTTAATAAATATTTGGTAAATTAAAGTAATCAATTAAATATGTCCAACTAGATTCCTATATAAATATATGATAAATAGGTGGATATCAATGTTGAGTCAATTAAATATAATGAGAGTTTATTGGCTCAACAATAAAGAAAAATATTATATATAGGGTTATGATTCCCAATAGATCAAATCAAGTTTCAGTTTTCGTTTTTTCTCATATGGGGAGAATAACCTCTAAGAAGTGATTTATTTGATTGAGGAAGACCAAAGTTCATAAGGAAAAACAAAAGGCTAGAAGAATAAAGATAAATCATTATTGCAATGGAAACAAGTACGCTTTATTTGTTTAAATTTTTTAATGATCAAATATGATGTTTCTGAGATTTCATTAGGTGACGATTTTCACCATAAGGATTTAAAAATTAATTTTCCTTCAATTGGTATCAGAGTCATCTCGAAAAATTATTGGATTTAGTTTTCTTGATAAAACTTGCATTATTTCTTGACTATATCGATTTTAATATGCTTCATGAAATCCTTTTTTTTTCCGTTCACATTGCATATGTATCATGAATGGTGATTTGCATTGGAAATAGATGTTGGAAAATGTTTGTCTTTTATGTATATTAAAAAACCGTAAGTTGAGATTGACATGATCGTGTGGGGTTGTTGTTATATACAATTGAAAAAAAACTTTAATTTGAAAAAGGTGATGTGGATTTTGCGTCAAAACAATTTGCTGGAGTTTTTTTTTTCTTTGATTACACATTGATCTAATTTTACTGTCTAATTTTGATACTTTATTGTGCATCAAATTTCTAGTGATATACGAATCAAATCTACAATTAGTTTGATGCAAAAAAAATCTTATCATGAATGGAATATTATACGTAATTGTCTTTTTTCTAGTGATATTGTATGTAATATTGTACGAAATATTTTCTTGTGATATTGTACATAACGAAATATTATATATATGATACTGTTTTTTTTTTTACAATTTATATATTTTATATAGTTTAAAACTATATATTTGTTAATGATTAAACTATATCTTGAACTTGACTTTACTTAGAAAATAATTTGTTGAAATTTTTTATATTTAAATTTAAAGATATTATTGTGGGTAATTAAATAATAATTTGCTGTCAGGAATAACATTCAATTCATTATGATAAAGTTTGAAAAATTTTATTATAATATCATAAAAAAAATTAAGAGCAATAAAATTAAGGAACTTAGACATTTAATTAAACAAAATAAAACATTTAATTTATGTTTGTTTTATTTAATTATTATTGCTTTTAATTATCATGTATTTTATAATAATTTGGTTGAAACAATATTGTTGTTAAGGTAACCTCTGTTGTAGATAATATCTTATTGTGAAGTATAAAGATAAATATATTTATTATTTATGTGAACGGAACATTATTATTGGGCCAAATAATATATATACATGCAATGATAAATATGTAATAATTATAAAGATTTTCATATTAGCAGTAATCGATCCAATCCAAAAAAGATTATAACTTGACAGAATTTATTGTCAATATTTGATTATTGAGTTGAGAATACTACTTACAAATTGAAAATTTTGAAAATTTTTAAACAAACTTATTAAATCATAAATGTTGAATAAATTAGTTATTAAACTAACTGAAAAATCATTTTCATTTTGAAACATGGAATACTTTTTTCTTCTTCTTACTTTTAACTTGTCGATCACCATGGATTATTTTATTTTATTTTATTGTTTCATAGAATATTTTTCATTTTTTATATCAATAATAAAGAAAATACAAAGTTTTAACGTATATATTTTTTTGGATTAAATTACTCTTAACCGTATGTTTTCATTTTTTATTTAACCTGCCCTTTGTATAAAATATAAAATGTTCCTTCCCTTTCTTCTCATTTCTCTTCTAATATATTAAATTAAAATTAACATACATGTAAATGCATAATAAAATATAATTTTTATAAATAAAATATACTGTTTTAATAAATCAAATTTAATGTTTTATCTAAAAAATAAAAATGCATACAAACAAATATAAGTATCACTAGTTTTCTTCTAGTTACCGAAGTATGCTTAAATCGGTAAATCCTATATTTGGGCTGTTGTGGTAAAATGGTCCATTTAGACATTGGGTTGGGAATGATCAGGAATAGAAGCTTGTCACCTTTGTCGCTGTGTCACCATGTAGTTTTTTCTATTATTTTTTCATTGGATAATTAATAATTCGAAGAGTTATATAAATACTAACACACTTTATATAATAAAATATTTTTTATTGATTAAAATTTATTTAAAAAATAAAAATTTAGGAAAAATTAATTAAATATGACATGAAATCCATAAAAAAAATTATATTTTTCAATAAATTTCAACTAACATAAAATGTGTGTTTTTAGGATTTTTCTTTTTTTATTACTCTTAATTCCAAAATGATTAATGTTTAATTTTTTTTCACATAAACAAAAATAACAATAAATACATTAATTATTAAAATAATTTTATTAAAATATCCTTACTATTCATAAAATATATTACTCAAACTATTGAGTGACTAATTATGATGGTTGAAAAATTGATAGACATAGTATTAAAAAATAAGTAGATTTATGTTTTATTTGAAGCAAATTTAGAATAAAAATTTTAAGGAGTAATTACTCTTTTGGTTTGTATAGTTACAATAACTTTCTCCTTTAGAGCTTATAATTTAAAACATCTCATTATTTTTTAATCATTTTGGTAATTTCTATTTAAAGTTGTCTAATGTCGTTACATCTGAATCCTTCAAAATCACTACAAAATTAAAACTAGAGATGTATAAAATCTCAAATAAAAATGATAACTTTTAGCAACCATAAATTAAAGGTTTTATTAGCATTTTGTTACATATAGTTACATCAAATTTTCCTTTTAGTCTTTATAGTTAAAAACATCTCATTCTATTTATAGTTTCGAAAATCACTCTTCTACAGTAATAACCCAACCAAATTAGTTAGTAGCGGAATCTCTCGCTACTCACGATCGCGGCACTCTACTTTTGCTTTCAAAAAACATTTAAAAACACCTTTTGAAAATTAATTTCCGAGAAGGGAAATTTTGGGGGAAAAAAAATACAAGAGAAGGCATGTTTAACTGGAAAAAAAAATTTTAAATATTATTTTTTTAAAAAAAAATACAAGAGAAAGCATTTTTAACAAGTCGCGCCCAACCAAGACATGTTAAGTCACGCCCCATCCAGGCGTGACTGGAGTTAAGACACGTCCCATCTAGGCGTGTTTCACCTAGTTGTGACACATGTCATTTTGAGGCGCAATGTATATAAACTTTGAACGGTCATAACTTTTGATAGAATTGTCCGATTGAGACGTAGTTTGTGTCAAAACGCTCGAAATTGAGAAAGGAAGGCTTAAGTAAATACCCAAAAAGACTTTGGTCAACTATTTTTTCCAAAAAATGCCTCTAAGTGCCTCAAAATTAGAATTTATGATTCAATCATCCAAAAATTTCATTTTTGTCTACTTTTTTAATTATTTAATTAGATGATTTAATGGTATTTTCTATTTTTTTAATTACTTCTCTTAATTTCGAGTGTTTTGAGATAAAGTACGTCTCCATCGGACATTTCTATAAAAAAATATGACTGTTCGAAGTTTATATGCATCATCAATTTATGCATGCGTTTTGACATATCATACTTCAAATAGATATACCAAAAAATAGTTGACATATCGTACTTCAAATACATATACCAAAAAAACATTACCTAAATCCTAATTAAAATGCTCAAAACTTTTATAGGAATGTCCGATGGAAGCGTACTTTATGTAAGCATTTTTGGAAAAAATAGTTGACCAAATCCCCTTCGGGAATTTGCCCAGGTCTTCCTATCTCAATTTCGAGCGTTTTGACACAAACTACGCCTCAATCAAACATTTCTATCAAAAGGTATGACCATTCGAAGTTTATATACATTGCTTCTCAAGATGACGCATGTCTAAAAATGAGACGTGTCACAACCAGGTGAAATACGTATGGATTGAGCGTGTCTTAGCTCCAATCACACCTGGATGGGACGTGACTTAATACGTCTTGGCTGGGTACGATTTATTGCTACAGATTTATAATTAGTTTCAAAACTATTATAAATTCATAATTTTTTTTTGAAAAACAATATTTAAATATTTTTGCCATGTTTAACCATTAAAGATGGTTTATCCAATAATTGCCCTTATTTTTATGGGGTGGGAAGCTTTAGCCGAAAACAATTTGGGAATAGAAAAGTGAAACAACACATCATAGACATTGGAACTTGAAATCAGTGTTATTAAATTCAGTTCCAACCAATCGATCTATCTTGTCGGATTGGAAAGGCAATTGCTTTATGCACTTAGCATATTGTTTTCTAGAATGATAATTTCAAAAGTAACATGAGAAGTGCAGAAAGAAACACCCGATTGAAAAGTAACTGGTCTGGGCCTGTTAATGGATGGTAAAGAGAAAGGGCCATAATAGAGATTGGGCCTTGAAATGATTGGGAAGTAGAAATTCAGTGTCACACGTGGAATATCCTAAACCACTTCCGTCCGCACAGTCCCCGCTTCCACTCTTTCTATCTAATCCAATTTCAATTCTCAAACCAACAATAATGACAAGTGAAAGCCAAAGCCAGTCACCTTCCAAACACAATACAACGATGCGCACGACCACCTTAATCACACAACAACCCACACTGATTAGTAATGCATTTCCTGTCTCTCTCTTATTCTACATTTCTAAAACACAAAAACAATGGCATCATCATCATTTCCAATCCCACAGCTCCTACCTTGTACTGCTTCTCTATCTCCTCACAGTAACAGTAGTAGCACTCTAACGTTATCATCCTCACTGTTTCGCCGTCGCCGGAGCCTCGACTGTCTCCGGTGCTCGGCATCGTCGGAGAAGCTTCCCCACGACGACGTGGTGGAGCTCCCACTCTTCCCTCTCCCTCTGGTCCTCTTCCCCGGCGCGATCCTCCCCCTCCAGATCTTCGAGTTCCGCTACCGCATCATGATGCACACGCTACTCCACACCGACCTCCGCTTCGGGGTCATCTACAACGACGCCGTTTCGGGCACCGCCGAGGTTGGCTGCGTGGGGGAAATCGTCAAACACGAGCGCCTCGTCGATGACAGGTTCTTCTTTTTTCTTTCTTTTTATTGGTCAATGTTGGTTGTCATTAGTTTGTTACCATTTTTTTTTTTAATCAGTCAATCTTATATATCCACAAAGACTTTTTTCTTCTACTCTTATTTTTTTAACCATCCGACCAACTTATATCTTGGACAGGTTCTTCTTAGTGTGCAAGGGGCAGGAGCGGTTCCGCGTGAACGACGTGGTACGCACAAAGCCTTATCTGGTCGGGCGCGTGACGTGGCTGGAGGACAGACCGTCCAAGATTAATGTCGGAGGCGATGACGTGGAGGGGCTGGCGCGTGAGGTAGAAGGGTACATGAAGGACGTGATAAGGTTGTCGAATAGGTTGGGAGGGAAGGGGAAGGGGGAGAATGAGGAGTTTGGGGACTTGCGACGAAACCTCTTTCCGACGCCGTTTTCGTTCTTTGTCGGAAGCACGTTCGAGGGTGCTCCGAGGGAGCAACAAGCGCTTCTGGAGTTGGAGGACACTACCACGAGGTTGAAGAGGGAGAAGGACACGTTGAAGAACACGCTTAATTACCTCACTGCTGCTTCTGCTGTTAAAGATGCCTTTCCTTCCTCTTGACCTGACTTCAAAGTGGTATATAGGGGATATATACAATACAATACCATACAAGCTGTAAATTTTGATGCGTAACTTCATCTGCTCAATATTTGTTAATAATTACTACTTTCAATCGTTAATATTAACAATCATAGTAAATATAATAATTTTGCTGCGCACGTAATACTTCTATCTAACTGGAGCATAATTATTCTGTGTATCGTCTCAGCCGACAAAAAATATTGGAGAAAACTTGCATAAGGTTTCTCAAGGGCGGTTTACACTGTCCTCTAATAAGTAATTCAAAAACAAGAACAAATACAAATGTAGACTAACAAGGTATGTATTGATTGAAAAATAGCACAAGAATTAGAAAACCATGCACACCTAATAAAGAGTTATCTTAATTATCTAACTTTACTCCAAATCTACATTCTTATATGACTTTAATTAGCTCTAGTTTACTTTAACTGAAACCCTGGTAGTATTGTAGTAACGAGATTTTGGGACTTTTGTTAAGTTTAATTGTGGCTTCTGAAGTTATCGAATAGTGTCATTTTGGAGAGGTTGAGCTTAATTAAGATTAAGTGTAGAATTTTTATTTTGAGGGATAGGGTCAGGAAAATTATTGTGTTTCTTCCTGAGATATTATATATACTGCAAGAGACTGAAGGTGGAATGATTTATCTCTATTGAAATGTAGAAATAATTGGAAGATGAGACATATTCATTATATTTGATTCAGTTTCATAATCAATGGTTGATTGGAAGGCAGGCGTGTTGAATTATCGGAAAATTCTAATATTATATTAAATTAAAACATCTCTAGTGTGAGATATTCAATAATCTATTTACTATATTTCTTAAAATTAAAGGAGGTGAACATATTTTCAGAATAGAAAATAAATTATTGTAGAATAATTATGTGTATTGTTTAAAAAGAATAATTTTTATCTTCTCTCCCCTAAAATATCAAAATGACATTTACATCCAAAGAAAAAAAATAGAAGTATGTTAAATATGCTCTTAGATTGCATGACATGGTTGGTTGGGATTTTTTTAAGATACCATGATAATGTTTGAGACTTGTTATAAGTTGTACTAATTTGTCATAAATATTTATATATTTGTAGATTAAATTGGTGATTTAAAAAATGTGAGAAATATATTATAGTTCAAGGTGAGCATCTGAAATGCGTTAGCCAATCATTTGAATAATAAAAATAAGGTGTTAATTTTTTGGTTTAGGTAAGAAATTATGAATATCTTTTAATTTATTGGATCGAAGTCTAATCCTAATCTTATTTACTGTGACTGTCGTTGGTTCAAAATTTTTTTTGCACATGGTGATGATCAAACACAAATTCTCCATTAATTAAATCGTTTTTCCTCGTATGAATTTAGCGAAATCTTACACTAATATAAGCCTAACTGTTAAGACATTTTTTTTAATTATTTTACGTGACTGTTAAGACATGGCTAAATGGTTAATGATATAATCAATAATGATTTTGGTAATTGCTTCATTTCATTGTGACGCAATAAAGAAAAACATTAAAATTCAAGAATAGCGCAAATTAAAATGGCATAGCCGTGGTGAAAGTCTTAATATACGTGTTATTTCTTTATCTTTTCCAGAAATGAGTTGTTTCTTATCTTACCAGAGATGCCTTATCTTATGCATTCAACTTATTATTGGAAAGATACCCGACATTGAAGACGGAATGAATTATTGAATGATGATGACGTCGTATGTAATGATAAGAGTTTAAACTTTTATGCCACAAGGAGAAAAATCTCAATTTTTTTAACATTATTATATATATATATATATATATATATATATATTTCAGAGCATTTTAATAACTTACATCAAATTGTTTGAACAAAAAAATCAACTATTTTTTATGATAATAAGTTTATTTGGGAACAATATAATAATTTATTTAAACCTCGTTTATATTTCTTCTCCACTCATTCTCTCTCCTCTTCTTAAATATTTTTTAATTTTAGTTTGAAAAAATACATAGTAATTTTTATTTTGGATAAATGAGCTATTTGGTACCTCAAAGATACATTTGATATCAATTTTGTCTTAAAAAATAAAAATCATCAATTTAATCTCAATCTTATAATATATAAATGTTGCAACAATTTAATTTTATCATTAATCTATTTCTGTTTGAATTAATGTAAGTGTCAACGTGATATGTTGTTTGAGTATGTGACAATTACACGCATGCACGAGTTGTTTTACTTCAATGCACAATTTCTAAATTAAATTGTCATGCATAAAACTATTTTTTTTATTGTTACTTTTAATGTTAATATTGTAACAACTTTTGAGTAAAATAAAAAGTTTCTTTTGAGTATTGTGATTCGAACTTCAAACCGACTAAGAATCCAGGAAGTTGTTCTACACACATGCCCATTGTCAAAGGTTGGAGATTTAGGGTTTCAAATTTGAACTTCAAAATTGAGATTTTCTTACTTATTATTAAAATTAATACCTATAAGAATAATGGTCAATTTAATCTTATAAATTATTAAAATATTAATTTGATTATTGAAATTAATAAATACTAAAAATGTACTTTATGAATTAAAATAATATTTGTACAATTTTATTATTAATTAATTAAATTGTATCAATAATTTGGTTATCATGTATTTACATATTTGAGCTCACTTTAAATTATTTAAATTCACGTTAAAATACTAGTTAATGTATTGGTTTATAGATATTGTGATTTTATGTCAATGTTTACATGTGTTTAGTAGCATATTGAGGAAGTAATTTTGGATTTAAAATTTATTTTAAATCGAAGTGATTTTATGTAACTTCTATATTAGATAAAAAAATGTTAGGCTTAAATATATTTTTACTTTTCTAAGATGAACAAGTTTTGATTTTGGTTAATATAAAAAAATGTTTATTTTTCATATATCTAACATTTAAAATCACTGTTTTTGGTCCTATAAAGTGAGTGTGTTTTAATCCCTGTATTTTTACTTTGATTCTCATCCTGCAAAATATAAAGTCACTAATTTTGGTCCTTGATGTTCATTTTAAAGTAAATTAATATTTTTTGAAGATCTAAAAAAAATTAGAGGTATCACATGCTAGCATGATACTCCCCCATTCATTTTAATTCTCGATTATTTTTAATTTTTTTTGTTTATTTATTTGTTATTTTCAAAATTCAAGATAACATTGTTAGCTCTTTTGTCAATTATATCATTACTTCCCAATCAATATTTAATTAATTTAAAAGTATCAATTAATTGTGAAGTAAAAATGCAAAAAGGTAAAATAAAAAACCTAATTAATAACTATTTTGTTATAAAGATCAATAAAATTTATTGAATTGTTATTATGTAAGAACCTTAAAAGAAGAAATTTTTTTTTGAGGAAATACCACATACACTAGTGGATGCCACTTGGGATGGTTAATTAACTTTTCATTAAAATATAAGCAATTAACAAGTGTCATGCAATAGTAAGGACAAAAATAATGATTTTAGTCTTTTGAGTGTTAAAAATCAAAGAAAAAAATTATAAAATCAACATTCCTTCATTTTAAAATATAAAATATACTAGCAGTTGTTAATTAAAAAAACCAATACTTTTTTCATCTCATTTGAAGTTTAAGGTTTTCATACATAAACTAAGAAATACAATCAATATTTTAGATTTTATAAAAATTATTATATGTTCCCTTCATCTTAAAATGACTGTAGTTTAGTCTTTGAAAAAAAAATTTGATTGAGGTTCTCACTTTTCAATGAAATATTAAAAGAAAATTCAAATTTTCTCTCTAATTGTCTTGAAAATTTAATAATACATATATTGAAATTAAGGAAAAAAAATAAGTATATTTTAATAAAATTATCTCCTAATAAATACTATTATCCTAAAATACTTATTTTTCTTAATCTATGTAAAAATTTCTTAAACATCAGTCATTTTAAAATGAAATGAATAATTTCTTATTATATATATCATCATACATATTAATTAAATTATTTTTTCATTTATATTTTCTCACTCTACAATAAATAATTAAGAATATAATAAAAAACGTGACTATAAGAAAAAATCTATTAAATGTAGTCCGTTAGATTCTTAGAGACTATTATCGATAAAATCATGGACAGAAACTTTTTTTCAATAATAATATAGTAACAAAAATGAGATATAATTTTTTTTACCCATAATAACGACAGACAAACTGTGAGAAAAGAAATATGTATAACAAAATTTAAAATTAGTAACAATTTCTTTCTTAAAATTTCTAGTTAATACTAGTTACTTACAGTTAACAAAATCTTAGCTGAGGAGTTGAGGTTGAGGGTGCGGTGCGGTCCCGGTTTTTGGCGGCATCTTGAGTTCCATACGTCCATTCTTGGTACCCTTTTCTTTCTGCAGCTGAGCTGAGAAAGATACAGATATATATACACACGCTGATATACGCACACGTGATGTATAATTGTTTGAAGGAGGATGTTTGAGAAAATGAAAACTTTTAGAAAGATTTGAAGGAAAAAATACTTTATTATTATATAACTTTTCTTTTTCTTTTGACTTTAATGATTTACAAACATATGTATGTTCTAATGTTTATTATGTGTCCAATATGAAGAATAATATTTTTAGTCTGGGATAACTCTTAGAGAAAAAATATGATGTTCACTTAAAGAATAATATTTTTTCTCAAGAAATAAAATGTTTTTATTAAACATTCAACATGATATTGCAAAGTGTCTCAAAACTTACTATAAGGATGCCTCTTGGCTATGATATATGTGATTCAGACACCTCAACTTTGGTACTCTTGGATTGTTATATAAGAAAGAAATGGTGAGAAGATTATCTTCCATTGGTTAACCAGATCAACTATGTGAATGATGCTTACTTGGGAAATAATGTCGAAAAAACTTTTCAAATGAGGCTTCGTTAAAAGTTAACAAGCTGCTCAAGCTCATATATACAGATGTTTGTGAACCATTGAAACCAAGAGAAAAAGAAAAATTGTGTAATAATAAAATATTCTCTTCCTTCAAATCAATCTTTCTAAAACTTTCATTTTCTCAAATATCATTTTTCCAACCGTACTAACATATTAATAACTAATAACTAATTACAATACCCATTTCTTTATTTTCTTGCGTCCCTTTTTAGAGTATCTCTCCCAATCATGGATGTTGATCCTTGCCAATATGAACAAATTGTACGTTTCTTTTTCTTTTCCTTAAACTATTTGGGTTAATGGATTTGTTTGATCCAAAACTTGAGATAATGGATGTAATCCAAAAAAAAGATTCATATGTAGTTGTTAATGGAGTTGAAGTTACCAAATTCTGAGGAGTCGGTATCAATTTATGTCTAATTACTTCACATATAGTTCCTCTAACCATATTTTCTAAACAAACCAGGGTCAATCCAAATTTATCTTGTAATAGATATGCTACGGAATGAATACATTTATTTTTCAAATGATTTATATCGTTAGAAATGCTCATTCCAAATTTCATTCCAATCAAATGATTCACAACTGTCAATATATCTCGTGGTAAGAAAAATGTATTATTCCGATGTATATCAAGATTAAGCTTTTGGTTCATATTTCATCGACCAATTCTTCCTAATTCACATTTTTGTTGATTTTTTTTTCTTTGTAATTCTTTACATAAAGATTCAGAAAATACTTGATCTCCACCAACACAAGCAAATTATCGATAAAACTCCAAAATGACATTTTCTTTTGACCCTATAGTCTTTGTCTTTTTGTTTATTTTTTTCTGTTGATGTTGATGATTGCCAGCACACTTCAACCTTCCCATCCACACTGCCATGGAGCGGCTTATACAACAGACCTCAGTAGTTAGACAATGCTTAAGCCAGGAGGTTAGGCAATTGATAATTTTCCTGTTTCAGTTTTAGTTTTCGATGGCAGCATATGTTGGCTATTTTTCACGGAATAGCTTTTGCAATTTAAGCTTTGACACTATTTCTGTCCAACTGATAAACCATTTGTTTGCTCATCTATTTTTAAGAGCTCGTAAGCACCCGTACATAAGTGCAACAAGAGATGTAACTACTTTATTGTCCACAAATTAATTAGTCAGTGTTTCAAACTGATTCCTTCATTTGCCCATTGCAGGATGGGGGGCCTCCACCATTTTCTTTGAAGGATTTTCTTAAGAGTCAATGAAAAACAATTAAATATCCCCTGGGATGTTGGGGAACGAGAGCAACTTTAGTTGAGGATCTTGGGGAGAGATCTTCAGTTCAAGATCTTTTTTTTTTTCAGATCCACCACTAAAGAGAAAATGCAGATCTCCATGTGGGGATTCGATTTTTCCACAAGAACTCTGAAGATCTATACGGAGTTAAAAAAATGATTTTTTATGTGACAGGATGAAAAAAAATGGAAAAAAATAAATAAAATGAAATTAAAAGTTAAAATTAATTACTTAAAATTAAATATATGCTTTATTAATATTTATATATTTTTTCATTCTTTATTAATTAAAATTAATTGCTTAATTAATTTAATTTAATTTTAAATATTTAAAAGTGGAGTCCATGTAGGACTCATTAAAATTATCTAAGATCTCAATTTGGGATCTACTGATAAAGGAAAAAATGTCACAGATCTTAAGAGATCTTCAATCCTACATGACACTATGGGGTCTAACAAAAAATGATCTAAGATTCCAATTTGAGATTTACCAACTCTGAAACATGTGTACATTGTGCCTTTTTTGCCACATAAGGGATTGGTGCATGCATGATTTGATCACTAGTGTAAAGTTGTCTTCATATACTCTTGTATATAAATTTTTTGGTAGCTGGCTATCTAGATCTTTCGGGTCATACTGCATTCTTTAGGTATTAGTGTTCCATGAAAATGGAGAACATTGCAATTCTACCGAATTATGATAATATTTTCTTTCTGGGGAATTTGATCTAATTGTGGCCTTAAGATGTCGTCATGCTTCCATAGTTTTCCACATTTTAGATTGTATTCAATCCCTTGTGAGGTTTAGATGATAACCAAATACATTTTTCTTTTCATGCCTGATGTTTGAAGTGAAACGCATCTACATCTTTTTGGCTAAATGTTCGGCACATAAAAGAAAAAGATAAGATAATTCACCCATTTTAATCAATCAACTAAATCAACTGATAAAAAAAAGAAATTTTTTATCATTTGGCTTCCTGACATTTGATTAAAAAAAGTAATTTACTTATTTATATACACACACACACACATATATATATATATATATATATATATATATATATATTTTATCTCATGTTTTATGATTTATTTATAAGCAAAAAAATGTTATTTAAAAAAAATGCATAAATACGAATGCTACCCCTGCATAGTATTCATATAAATTTACAGGTCAACCCATGGGAGAAAGCTTGGCTGAGAAGTGTAACACTCCTTCGAATATTATTGGTTAAAATAGATTTAAAAAAAAACTATAAAATCAGGATAAGCTTCAAAAATTGATTAAAAACTATAAAATTGATTAAAAAGGTAATTAGCATATTTTTGAAATAAGGATGAATAATTAAAAATTCAACAAGAAAATATAACTGATAATGTTACATAATGCTCTATCTTTACACACATATATATTCCATAAAAAAAAAATCTTTGCATATATATAACTCAATCTGGCCAAAAAACATAGTATATATAACTCAATGACCCAAAGTAAACTTAACTGAATCATTAAAAAAAAAAAGAACTAGGAATCAAATAGTAATTCTTGTGAGAGGTTTACACAATCATCTAGTAATCCTCAACGTACTGTGATCCTAAGTAAAATCAAAATTGTACGAGAACTTTAAAAAGGAATGGGCTGTCTGCCAGGCCATGATTCTATCTTTTCAAAATACTTGGGAGGAACAACACCATCAAAACCTTCCGTCAAGATCACCTTGTTGTCAGAAATGTAAAGCTTCATACCTTCTGAAATAGGATGAAAAAATATAGAGAAGTAGCGATCAGTAGTCTTATTTGTTGTAGATTTTACTCACTATCAACAAACAACAAAAAATTCAACATTTCAAGATGAACTTTTAGACATTCAGTTCAGAACATGTTTGGAATATTGTCAAATCATACCTTCTAATGCTTTTCTAACGTCTAGAAAGATCAGAACATTGACATCCCGCCTCATACCTAGAAAAATAGATGTAGATAATAAGTAACAGGTACACAAGAGGCCAGTCAAAGTACTAGAACTTACTGCAACTAATGAAATAACTGAAAACTACTAAAGATCACGCTACACATTAGTGCTTGAAAAGACGAGACCATTTTCTTCAAAGAATTGAGTATAATGGTCTATGCAACAACTTTAATATTCTAAACAAATTTCACAGGACACAGTCACTCCCATGTCAGCCAAAAAAAGGGGATTTCCAGTTCCAAGGTCTCCACCCTCCAACAGATAGGTTGCAAAGGGATAAAGAGATGCGAATAGGTCCAAGCTGTGATCATTAATAGTAACTGTGAAAGATATTGTATTGCTAAATTGAAACAACTATCTATAATATGATTAATCATTTGCAGAGAAATGATTAGTCACTAATAAAGCACTAAAGTATACAGGTATTTTGCTTCCAAGTTACTGACTTAACTAAACCATATTGAGACTTCGGAGGATGGACAAATTATTATTTGAATCTCTTTAATGAAAGGATAAGGCTGCGTACAATATATCTCCCCCTTATCTGCGCATAGTGTGGAACCTACGGATGAGGTACGTCGTTTTTTTTTTTTTTTAAATGAAATAAGTTTAAAATTTTCAATATTCCGGCTTTGGGGGGAAAACACATAAGTGAAAGGGTAGGAGGCAAAACAAGAAATTTGTCATTTAGATTCCAGCTTTGGTACAAAGCTACATTATCAATTATAATAGACATCTTGATTGTCATTCCTTCTGTATTTTAAAGCTGAGAAACATACTAACATCCTTAATATTCCTGAAGGAAAATTAACTTGCCTAGCCAAAATAAAACAAAAATATCTAAATTTAAATTTCAATGTGTAAATAGGATTCATTTCAAATAGTATATCACATTACCACTAATTACTTCTCCATCTGTTGGTAAACCACACGAGAAATGAACATGCAATCTCTTCATGCACTTCAGACCAGATCCTAGAATTGATTCCAAGTTCTTTCTGTAGGTTCCATGCACACAAACTGTATAGTGGCAAAATCAAGCATATGAAACAAATAAAATAGCAACACAGAAAAAAATCAAAATTTATAGAATGACTTTAAAAGACAGATATACAGCTCTTCAGTAATTAGAATTGTGTTCATAAAAGTTAGAATATGACTTCAGTAACCATAAATATGGCAACATATCCGCCATTCAAAAGATAATTTTTAAATTATAAATATGTACATAACATAATAACATAACATTCAAAAGTGAATGTATTGCTATGTACAGTGTTCACCAAGACTCAAGTATATCATAAAAAAAATCCAAATCTCAAATAACTATGCACCTGGAAATTCTTCGGCTGAAAGGATTGGTTTCAATAAGCTTTCAGTTTCAACGGCCTGCAGTCGAAAAGTCAATAATTGTATTGTAAGGGAATATACAGCCAACGGTTAAAAATAATAGGTCATTGACAGTAGAAACCATCAACTATTATCAACATTTCTCTGTTTTCAAGACAGAATATTAAGCTGTAACAATCCCAATTTCCAACTAGCGTTCGTTCTGTTTCAATCCCTTGATGTTTTACCTCCGTCAACCTTCAGGCAGTGTAGAACAGGACAAAACATAATACATGAGTTATGTTCTATGTTTGGTGTCTTTTAAAATGAGAAAAAAGCATAGAAAGGTTAAAAAAGGTGTTACTTTGGTTCCACCTTGGAACCAAATAGAACAGACTGTTCCACTCCATTGTGTTCACATGCCTAAGGCTTTGTTTGGATAAACATCTCCATAAGCACTTATAGGAGAAGAAAATAAGAATGTAAAGTGAATTAAGCTTCTTTCATAAGCTAAAATCAACTTATGTACTTAAATTTTACATAAGTTGATGTTTGCTCATGGAAGCTCAATGCATCTTACCTTCTTATTTTCTTCCCGTATAAGTGCTTATGGAGACATTTATCCAAATAGGGCATAAAACTACCTAACAATCTAAAGGCATAAAAGGAAAGGAACAATAGATCATGTTGGTTACATGACAAATATGTGTTGTTTTCATTACTAACAAAATCATATCTAAAGTGCTTTTGGACTTTATTTAACCATGAAAGCAATGGATATACTATGAAGTCATATTAGCAGTTCTATAAAGAAAACAAAACCCTCAGGCAGTCAATAAAAGAAAGAGAGAATAAAGCAAGACATTAATCACTAGTAGAATTTTTCATTAATGACATCTGAACATGACAATAGCTAAATCAATTAAACAGAAAATTCGGTGCATTAGGATTTGAATGCATTACAGAGAAAAGACCTAATTACTCAAGTTCTATTATTTCTTCAACACTTCAAATTTCAAAAGAAAATTGGATATGTCAACACTTGATAAAAGAATTATTTTACCTTTACTGTGTGGCCTTGGTTTGCACGTATTAGTAGCTCCCCATTCTCTTCTAAGAGGCTAAACCGCTGCTTATTATCTTTTCGAACAGCCTGAGAATAACCAAGAGATATTTTAGAATAAAATGTTTTTCTTTCAGTTAATTCATATGATAATGAGATAGACTTTGCAACAAATACATTTAAGTATAATTTAGATGTAGAAGGGGTTAAGTAAGCATATGCATAAAAAGTCATTCAAAACCAACATAACCTACAGACATTATGTAGAATTAAGTTAAAATTAGAGTAGGTTAAAACTAGCATACAACCAACAAATAAATTCTTTGGCTGATAAAAAAAAAAAACATGTGAATGTGTCTAGTCAATTTAATAAATTATTAACTTATAACAGAATTAGTTGCTGAAAGCAGAAAGAACGGATCATGTAAATTCTTAAGCTGTTAACCATATCCTAATGGCTTTTACAAGAGAAAGACAAGTATCAATCTTCTAAATTTCTAAGGAAGTGAGGAAGGAAACTAGTAAATCAATACAAGGATAAAACGTGTAATAGTTTTCAAGGTTCAAAGTGTCAATATACACAATGCAATGAATTGATCTTTAATGCTTCATAACAATAAAAACCATATTGATGAGTCTAGCTAATATCAACTATATAACAGTTTTATATTTTCACCCAAATTCTTCTCAGATAATTTGACGCAAGAATCTAATGACAACAGAAATGGTATTGACACAGCAGCATAAAAAATGGAATGAACATGTGTTGAGAAGAAAACATATATGAAAACAACTGACCTCCCTAATATCATCAATAGTGTGCGATCTCAGTGGAATATTAGCAAATGTCTTCAGATTCAGCTTTAGCAAATCATTAACTTTTACATAACCATCACTCCGCATATTCAAATTCAATTCAGATGCCATATGTCGTAAAATTCGTGTCCTTCAGATATTAAACAGATAAATTGAGTGAGTTTTCTTCATACAAGAATCAATGACTAAACAACTTATTTAAGACATATCACAAAGTTCATTCTCTCTGTTGTTCAAATCTGAAGGCAAAGACAATATTGCTTACAAGGTTTCCTTTGTCAAACTTCTTTCCACATATATAAAGAATAAGAATACTCACTTTGTGATTTGTATTACAAAAAGGAAAAAAAATGAAACTCACATTTGGCAGCTCTGAAGAAAGGAAATAAAAGAGGAAATGTTTATGAACAATAAAAATGATTAGAGGGTCAGGTAATGCTTACAGGAGCCTACCAAGAGAATCAATTTTGTCCTTTCCTGAGCCACTTCCACCTCCACGCCCTCTTGTTCTCTCTCTATCGTTTCTCATATCAAAAGCCTTTCCTCTGCCAGTGCTGCCCATAAAATATAAAAAAGCATAAACTTTCTACTTGATTCTGTAATCGTAGCTACCGAGTGAAGTGATAAATGCATAAAATGTAAAGCAATCAATGACACAGAGACTTATTCATAATATTGAATCACAAGCATGAAGCAGGAATTCCTGCAAATCCAATCCATTTCCCTTGTTTTCAGCTATAGTTGCCACCTGTCCTTCTAACCAACTTGACAGAGTCAGCACACAACTCAACAATCATCACATTACCTCACCTTTCCCATTAAAATAGACCTCATCCTCCAGGTCAAAGTTAGGATAGTGCTGCCAGAGGCAAGAGCACAGTCCCAAAGTGACTTGTATCATGCCAAGCCCGTCCCCATGGAATAAGATTACAAACTTACTGTATACCCACTCCATAAGTCGTATCAACGCATACCCACAATTCTATTTACTGTAATCACTTACACAGAAGTGACGTAATCACAGCATTGCAACAACACGTCTTGAGCTTCAATCCTCAAGAGTTTTGTACATAACTACATCTCACTAGAACACAACAACATGAGTGCATCATTTTCCAATAGATTCTATGGATCACCAACACCAACCATGCAAAGCCAACACAACCCCTCTTATGCCACCTCCTTGAGTAGTGAAAACATCAAAATGCTCAATCACATTCGGCCCTGGATTAATTACAGCCCCCCAAGAATTCATCCACAACAGAAAGATAGTCATTTCCAAATACAACTGGTATAGCCACAATCCCAAATATAAAGAATCACGTAGTTTCTCATTGCAAGTACCAACATTCACCATGAAAAGGAACTCTAGTAGCATAAAATTGAGTCAACAAACCAAGCAAAACACACTATTCCACAAAATCTAAACCTTTTCAATTCACAATCCAATTTCCTAAACCAATCAAACCCTTAAAAATTCACAACATTTTGCCCCTTGATTTTGATGTATCAATTCAAGACTGAAAATAAAGAACAACGTGTTTGATAACGAAAAGAGAAAGGAAACTCGTGGATTCCGAGGAAGAAGAGAGAGGACAACCTCGGAGAGGCGTGTGCGTACGAGGAGAAGGGGTTGCTGCGGGCATTGTTGTCCACTGGAGCTGAGGCACCGAGCCTGTGAAGCAGAGAGAGGAATATGGGAGTGACACGTGGACGCAGGAGAGCGCAGTGGCGTAAAATATTGGTGCTGTTGTTGGTCACTGAAGCAAACATGGATTGATTGGAATTTTGGGAAGAGTAGAATGTGGAAGAAGCGGGGTACAAGTATGTGGTTTTTGCAACGGTGGAGAAAGAGTCTTTAGTTTACCCTCTTACCCTCAAAAATTTGAGTAAACTTATCTTGAAAAAATAACAATAATAATCAACAGTAAATATAATCGATTATTAAAATAATTGAATTTACGTAACTATCCCCACAAAAAAAAAGGGATTTCTCGAACTCATTAATTCAAGAGAAAGAATGAGTTACTCACAGTTCGTTCGTTCCTCTTGTCTTCATCCTTTGTACTGAAATTCGGATAATGGTGTCTCTAATTTCACCAGCAGCACCTTCTTCATCTTGCAACATTCAATTGCTGCGCGAAACTCCCTTCTTCTCCACTCTCTTCTTCCCACAAAGCTACTACTCACTCATTCATTCTTCTTCTCTCTCTTTATTAATTAACACTGCCGCTACCTATAATAGGAGCGTCCAATTCAGATACCACTGCGTAAATTACAAACGGAAAACGGTTCGGTGCGGCGTCACCAGCGCCGACGCATCTCCTCCGCCGTCAACGTCGTTGGCAAAGGAACCTCACAAATACTTCGACCACGTCATCATCACCGTTCGCGCCGGAGACGGCGGCCACGGCGCGGTGCTGAATCAGCAGCAGCAGCAGGAGCAAGGAAAAACGAAGTTGAAGAAAGGGAAAGGCTCGTTGAAGAGGGACTTCGACGGTTCCCTCATTCTCCCCATGGGTGGCCACGGAGGTGACGTCGTGCTCTACGCCGACGAGTCCAAAGATACGCTGCTGGAGTTTCACAACAAGGGCCGCTACCACGCCAAACGCGGTGGCAACGTTGATGCCATGGGCGTTTTGACTTCGATGCTTCGCAATGGACTTGCTGCACCGACGCTGCGTATTGCTGTTCCTGTAGGTTTGTAAGCTCTGGTTTTGTGTTTTAATCTATTTCGTCAATATACAATTGGTTCCTTAATTATAATTAAAAGTTCAATTGGTCCTTCAATTATTAAAAAGCCCAATCAGGTTTTTCAATTGACTAAAAACACTACACATTAGTTTGATTGTAGTGTTTTTTAAATAATTGGAGCACCTGATTGAATTAAGGAAGTTGGCGGAAATGATACGATTTTATAATGTTTTTAAACTATTGAAAGACTTGATTAAACTTTTTAATAATTGAAGGACTCAGTTTTCTAAAGGACCTTATTGCACTTTTGATAATTAAGGGATCTAATTGAACTTTTAATTATAATTAAGAGACGAATTGTATAATTAAGCGTATAAAGTATAAACGAACTTGTTAGAAGAATTTCATTTTGAACCTCTATGGTTAGCTTTGTCACATTAGAAAATTGAAATATTTCATTCTAGTCCTTTTTTTTTTTTTTTTTTTGCAAAGGAGATGGTGAAAGCCTCTGAAGAATTAAATTAGATTGCGTTTATAAATGTGACAGGTACAGTTGTGAAAAGCAAACGAGGGAAGATGTTGGCTGATCTGGCACAACCTTGGGATGAAGTTCTTGTTGCGAGGGGAGGACAAGGAGGGGTACTATACATACATATTTAAAATTCTTTTAAAAATCTGTTTTTGTTTTTTTTTTTTTTGTAATTGAGTTATGAATCGTGCTCATTTAATCCATTAAAGGCATTGCTGGATTGTTTACTGGTGAGATAAGTTGTACTAGTTCAGATTGGTGATAAAATGAAATAATTAGACTCTTGGAGTTCATATATACATATAAATAATTTTGGCACAACAGTAAAGTTGCTGCCTTATGACCTTTATTGTAAGTCAGGGGTTTAAATCCTGGAAATGGTCTCTTTGGTTGTGGGGGTAAGGATGCATGCCCTTTTTATTCATGGCATATACCTATTTCCAGTTTGTTATTGTTGTACTTTACACCTGAATTGAATTTTCTTTATTGCCTGCCCAGATTAGCTTGTTAGAAATGCCACAGCATAAAAGGAAAAAGATGATGGCTCTGACAACTAATGTGATGCGAGATGACTCGGACAAGGTAAAGCTTATTGTGTATGGAATATTTCTCATAGTGTCATCATTGGTATCATTAGTAACGTCTTGTAGTTACAAATCTGTGCAAATTGAATACCGTATACAAGGATATAATCAACAAGGTTCTTCTCTTGCTATTTCTGTTTAATCAAAGTTTATTTGAATATTGCAATACAGAATGGGTGACCAATTATTTTGTCTAAGATGCATGCTCATTTGTCACTATTTTTGCTGTGGGTCTCTAGATATATGATTTTAAATTATCAATTCTAATATTGGGCTTTGTCTGGAATCTGGAAACAGTAGACCAGTAGGATTTGAAATTTCCTCATTAGCAAGTGGTGTTCCTACCTCACCATAAGATATAACATTATCATTTTAAAACTTTTACAGGTTTTAATTCACGGTCAACCTGGGGAGGAAGTTAAGTTGGAGTTGATCCTACGAGTTGTTGCTGACGTTGGTCTGATTGTAAGTTTTGCATCTATACATAATGCCCTATTTATATAGCAATAGGTTCTCTCACTTTTATCTTCATAATAACTATATATTGTATCTTGATGTTGATGAATCTTATCTCTACATCAAGGAAGATAATTTTTTTTCATTGCTGGGAAACTAAAATATTGGTTTTACCATGGCTTGGAGTTTGTGAAAGATGACGAGGAGTGGTGTACTAGAGCTTCAGTGTTTTTTTCTTCTTTTTTTCTCTCTGTTGTATGAGAACATTTGTTTGTTTGGTGAACAAAGGTCAATTGTATATTGGTTGTTTCTTACTCTCTGTCCTCCAGATGTTTTCATTATTTGCTCTAAGACCAAGTTAATCTTATTGTAGGGACTTCCAAATGCTGGGAAATCAACACTTCTGGCAGCCATTACACTTGCAAAACCCGACATTGCTGATTATCCTTTTACAACATTAATGCCAAATCTTGGACGCCTTGGTGGTGATCCCAGCTTGGGGGCAGGAATGTATTCATCTGAAGCTACATTGGCAGATTTGCCTGGTCTTATAGAAGGTGCTCACTTAGGAAAGGTATCAAATATTTTTGTTCTTGTCAAATGTCCCCATTTGAAACCATTGAGATGCTAAATATGAAGGCTTCTTGTCTTTCGCGTTCAGGGTCTTGGTCGCAATTTTTTGAGGCACCTCAGGAGGACCCGGCTATTGGTCCATGTTGTTGATGCTGCCACTGAGAATCCTATAAATGACTACAGAACCGTCAGAGAAGTATGTATTTTACCCTTTATGATTGAATATATTTTTTATCCATTCAGACTCGGGTGTTTTATTGGTTCAACAGCTTTATTTGAAGTTGTAGGTTATTCATTTTATAACCAGTTAGAAGGGAGTTTTACTCGGAAAATTTACCTTATTATCTCTGATTAATTTCATCTTAAAAATCATCTATTTGTAAGTAAGATGTTTTATTGTTGATGATCACAACTCTGTTGTTTGTCTTTGGTATTTTGAGTTAGCTAGGCAAAGTATGAAAATAAATCTTTCTCATTTAACGTGCAGAAAATAATCTTTGGTCAGACCAACTTTTCTTGTTGAAATGAGTTTCCCTTTCTTATCTGTTTTTAATCCTGCTCATGCTCTCACCATGACAATTCTTCTGTTTTTGCAGGAGTTGCGCATGTATAATCCTGAGTACCTTGATCGACCATACGTTGTAATTTTGAATAAGATTGACCTACCAGAGGTATGTGGTGTTGGAGACTCTATGTGGGTTACATGTTATCTTTTGATTTCCTTTTATTTTGAAAAGGGAGGGCCAGTGCATCCTCCGGTCGATCATTGTGTGATTTGGTGAGGGTCATGGATGTTGAAGAAAAAGTTAAAATTATGTCACGTAACAAGCATTTTCACCTAATTTTAATTTTAGGCAAAGGACAAACTTCCAACATTGACTCAAGAAATTATGAGAATTGGCAACGATGGTGCTGCTTCCGATCCAAAACCTAGCCCTGATGTTCTAGATCCATTGTCTGATGAAACTGACAGGAAGGAAAAAAGACTTGAGGACTATCCACGACCTCTCTCTGTTGTTGGAGTTAGTGTTCTGTAAGTACTTGACAGTTTGTTTTATATTTTATTTTTTAAAGTGTTTTCTTCTTCACACGTGTAGTAATTGTGTAGACAATTTATTATATTATACTTTATATATTCATTACATTATACTTTTAATAGTACCCTCATTGGCTTTGGTAAAAATTTCTTGTTGCTTGCAGAAAGGGTATCAGGATTAACGAGATGTTAAAGGAGATAAGGTCGGCTTTAAGGAAGTGCTCAGATTCCAAATAAGCATTGACTTTCAGTGTGCCACCTTGAGAATCCCGTGCTGTTATGCTTTCTTAGAACAACAAGGCTTTTTTTTTGGCTAAGACTTACTCGTAAATTGGTTCTGGAGAATTATTACCAGTTCGTTTTAGAGAAATACTCGTGTGAGGCTGATAGTCCAAGTTCCTCGAACTGATATTGTTGTAAGCATCAATTTGGCAATTTGATATGATAAGTAACATCATATCATATGGAGTAAAAATGTAAAAGATTTATGCAATTTCTATGTCAAATATTACTGCAAGAATCTACTAGTACTATGCTGGCATGGTAAGACGATGTCGTGTATGGATTTGGATTCTCTGTATTCACGCAGTCATTATTATGGACTGTTTGATAATCAGACGGTTAGTATTGTAAAGATGTTTTTTTCGTTAGATCTTTCATCAGATGGTTTTAATTGTCTGACTGCTTGAATATGTGACTTTTCCGACCACAGAGAATTCGGATCTGTCGTGTAAAATGGAAGTCTTTGTGTATGTCCTCTCACTTGCTATGTTAATCTTCTAGATAAATTGTTAGTACAAACAAAACAACCTAAGCTGGGGTATTGAGTTGTGTACCAGTTAAAGCCGTTTTTTACTTGTACTTGTCTTCATGGGGACTTCCATGACACCTTAGCAATGCCAATTCATGGATCTCTATGAGGTGCTTACTCATGTGAACATGAACGATATTTGCCCTGCGTCTATGCAACGTGTTAATTGTTTTCATATAACTGGCAAATGGTAGTTTTGCCAGCTAGAAGCAAAAATAGTGTTTATCAGCCTTACTTTTGAGTAGAAAGCTTGGAATATAGTGTAACTGCGCATTTGGACAGACATGGCAAAACAAACAAATATAAAATTAGGAGATAAACTTAATACCCTGGAGTCATGGTTTTGAAAACCTCAAAATTGGACAAAAGAGGAATGCTTGTACTTGTAACTGTTCTTTGCTGATGCCCTCTACCGTACACACTACACGGAGTTTTTATTTTAGTAGGGGTGGTGGGACACTACGAGGTCGTGGATAGTTTATCTGGGGCGAATGCCTCCTAAAGAGTAACGAAGGTGTGCGAAGGTAGGTTCAAGTTAAGATTCTGCTTGTGAGTGTAATGGTATAAGCTTGTCTGGAAGATCAATTGGTGTAATATTAATATTTTTAATAGAATTAATAAATTAACATTTATAAAAAAAAAAAGCTAAATTTGAAGAGATGTTGCATTTTTTTTTTTATATTTAGACTTCCCAAGGATATTCCTTACCGGTGCTTAGAGGAACCACTTCTTTTTTATTTTACAAACAAAAGAAATTAAAAGGTACTTACTGACTAGGGTGAGTGTGTGGGTGCAAAAAATGCACATAAATGAAAATAGTCACACATCATAAAATGCCAATCAACTTTGGTAAACTGACACGTGGTGCAAGTGGCACTTGTGGTGTCCCAGTCCATTAGATCTGATTTTGGCTCTTTTAAGGTAATACTAATACTGGTGACTGTTTCCAATTCCACACTCTGAAAATCAACTAGGATTATCATTTTCTCTGGCTTCTTTTTTTTTGGTTATTGTCAGTCATTTCATGTGATTTAAATTTTTATTTCCGAGTCATAGTTATCTTGAACCGTACGCGTTTCCTCCAAAAGTCACCGCACCCATCCTCTAGTAAATGGCAAAATATCCAAATCCAAATTAAACCCAAAGAAAGAACCAAAAAGCATTTAACAGATAAACACCCATTTATTCAAAAGAAACCGCTTTCTCTCTCCCCACTGCTTTTAATTTCCTATCCCTTATCTTTCATTATTTTTATTCTGCATTCATGGCCTCATTTATTTCACACAATAAATATATCAAAGAAAAAAGAAAAAAAAAGGGAAATAAGTTAAGATTATTTTCTCTCTCGATTGTTCGCCACCTGAGTTTGTATGCAAACAAAGCCACGAGCCAAGTGTGTAGAAGAGAAACCAACAGTGAGGCTCACAGTTGACACGATTAGCCTGGTTCATCATGCCAAGTAGCTACTTAACTCCACTAAGGGCCACGTTTCAAACACTTGGGGTTTACTATTTACTCTCTCTCACATTTCTCATCTAAAAATAATATAAATACCTCCATTGCATATCTCTCACAACAAAAACAAAACCCTTCTCTCTTTCTCTCTCTCTTTTAGTAACTCCCCTAGTTTGTTACAAATATTTGTCCATAGTGTGTGCAATGCTGAAATCAGGCATGGGAATTCAGGAGAGAAAGAAGGCGAAGAAACCTGCACAAGCCAGTTCCAGAAAGGGGTGTATGAGAGGGAAAGGTGGCCCCGAGAATGCTACTTGCACCTACAAAGGTGTGAGGCAAAGAACCTGGGGAAAATGGGTTGCTGAAATACGTGAACCCAACCGTGGTGCAAGGCTCTGGCTTGGAACCTTTGACACCGCTCGTGAGGCTGCTTTGGCCTATGATGCTGCTGCCAGAAAGCTTTATGGACCTGATGCAAAACTCAACCTCCCAGAACTTGCTGTGCCTTATGCTGCTGGAGTGATGAATCCTTCTCACATGCAACAACAACAACAGCAACAGCAACAATCTCAGGTTCCCCAAATGATGATGCAACAACAACAGCCTCTAGTTCACCCTACCTTTGACCTTGTCAATGTCACTTCTCATTCTGATTCAAACAACAACAACATCAACATCCTCAACAACAACCCTGTGGTCTCTTCCATGGCTTCTTCTTTTCTTTCAGATGCAGCAGCACCGGTGTATACCAGCTGTGACTCTATTGTCTCTCTTCCGTTGTCTGCAACCAATTACACCACCAACAACACCGTGGCGATGGAAATGGAAGACTACTACTCCTCCTCCTCCATCCCTGTGGAGAGCAACGAGGATGACTTGTTTCCTCCATTCTGGGGGCCAACAATGGACGACACCATGCCTGTGTCAGATGAGTCCATCTGGACTGAAGCTGCTATGTCTCTTGATTATCCTATGGTTGATTATCCTATTGTTGGAGGAGGCGGAAACAACCGAAAATTCTTCTTTGCAGAAGCTACTGCGTGGGACTCCCTGCAAACTCCTTCTTTCTGCATGTAAATTGTCATCGGATGAAAGAGACAGACACCATAAAATATTATGTCTCTGTGATAGTGAATATCTTGCATCATCATCTGGATTATCACCTTACATCATCTCCTGGACAGTCTTTGATATATACATAAAAGAAATATGTGTATATATAAAAGTGTATACAAAACTATGAGAATTAATTGGGGTGTCAAGTATATAGATTTATGATTAGTCAGGTATATACCTTATAAGATAATATATATATTTATATCTTATAGTTAAAAACTTTGTCCGGAGGATGTCGTGGAGTAGCATAAGTAGCATAGCACGGATCATCTATTGTATAGCCAGAGTATTATTATAAAAATATATTATGAGTAGTATATATAGTATATATGTGTATATATAATACTTTTTTATGTTACATCTCTATCTTAAACTTTAACTGAAAGTTACCTACAGAAATTGTGCAAACCAGTTCATATTATATAACTTTTATATCAGTGAGTAAGTGACACATTTCATATTATCTATCTCTTAGATCAATAATATCAGTATGAAAGGTAAATAATACTTAAGGTAAATATATAATTCCTAAATAAAGAGTAATATAATTCATATTATAAAACTCACATGCACTTCATATTATCTAATTCTTATTTCAGTATGAAAGGTAAATAATACCTAGACTAAATAACATAATATGGTGGAATAACATAATATTATTGAAACTATTATATTCTTGGTGATGGAGAGTGCACATATTATATGTAAATAATGCGTGAAATAGTGTTAAAAAGTAATATGGTGGAATAATAGTAACCAAGTTTTGGATGATTATAATGTTCTTATACCTAAATATTAACCTAACAGAGTTTAGGAAATGTAACATGATAGAGTAATAATAGGGCTTCAAATGTGATGTGATGGAATGGAAATGTAACATGATAGAGTAATAGTAGGGCTTCAAATGTGATGTGATGGAATAATAAGGATTTGGTTTTGATTAGTTTCAATATCTCATGATATACATGTATATGAAGAGGGATGAACATTTGTGATCGAGTGAGAGATTAAGACTGAGAGAGAAGAACTAAGAGTGAGCTTAACTAAACTAATGTTAGATCAAGAAGACAAAACTAAGATCGAGTGAGAGATTAAGACTGAGAGAGAAGAACTAAGAGTGAGCTCAACTGAATAATTCACACTCATAAGTAACCATCC
>CM023957.1:31883422-31914732 GCA_013407115.1 Glycine latifolia
GAAGGTTCCTGAAACCAACCCTCCATTGCACCACCTTCCAAAATTAATTCCCCTCCAACCTGCAGAAGATCCAAAAATGTATATAAATAATCTTACACTATGGTACAAGAAAAATAATACTTCATACTTTGAGGACGATGTTTCATTTGAAACAATAATTAAGGTTTAGTTTATTATTAACAATAATTAAGGTTTAGTTTATTATTATTATTATTATTTTCTTCTTATTGTGTATTTTTTTTGTTACATAAAGGATTTAGTTTTATTTTCTCTCTCTAGTCTCTATATTAACTTCTATATATTGAGTATATGAATATTAGTGTCTATATTAACTTCTATATATTGAGTATATGAATATCAGTGTCCTAAAGAACGCAGAAGTAAAATTAATTTTACTTCAATAATTTAATATTTCACTTTTCAATTATAAAGATAATAGTAAATATATAATAAGGTTTAAGTTTGAGTTTGAGAAACTTCATCAATTAAATAAATATCAGATATTTACATGATTTTAAAAAAGATATAGTGATGTTAAATTTGTTTAAACTATATTTACAAAGTTTTTTCCAGATTTGTTTTCTTTACTTTAAAAATATCCCTATATCTATATATGATGTATAAAACATGTTTATCCAGGATATACAAAAAATTCTTTATAAATTTGATGATTGTTATGTTTCTATAATAACTTGAGTTCTGGAATCTTCTAACAAGTTATAGATCCAACAGTCTAGAAAAAAATAGGTTTACATTCTATTTCAGTGTTTTAAAGTGTTTCAGCTATAAATTCTAGCTTCTTTTTTTATAAGCCAATTGATAGATTAAGTGAAAACAAGCTGAGAAAAATATGTGCCAAATTTGAAAAAAAAAATGTTACAAAACATAATCATGTATAGTTCCTGCACCATCCTCGTATTAACACTAAAAGAACCACCCAGCAGTGTGAAACCTTCAAGAAATATACTCCCTTTGAACCCCTACCATTTACCAACCTTCATCACAAGTACTGACTTAACAATAAGCTGTAAGCAGAAACTCCTACAAGAATCAAGATCAACTATTTCACTTTGTTGCAAGCCTGACGTACTAGCTAGCTGTATGGCCTTGAAGGTATATATAAATGTGTAAAAATATCACCACATAACATGTTTATAAAAAAAGATCATTGCCTCAATTACAAACATCTTTAAAATATACACAAACTTTGTTTCACGCTATAATTAGCTCTTTCACTTATTTTAACATTAAACAACATTTTCCTATCAAGTAAATTATCAAACTTTTAGAGATTTTCAATGAAGTTTTCATCTTGTGAAAATATAAGAATGACAAAGCATATCTTATTTCATCAAAAATTTATTTATGATATCTTAGAAACATATATGATCAACATCAAGCAACACACACACGTATTTAATAGCAAGCTGATAAAACTTTCTTTCTCATCAAAATTAATTACCTTAATCATAGCAATGAGTACAATCTTTAGGGTCTGACCTTCCTTATTAAGAACTTCAAGTGCATACATGTCTTGATGTCCAAGTGTGACCTTACTAGAATAATTGATTATGAAAAGGTTCACATCATTGTTGTCTTTCTTCTACACATGATGATTTATGCAGATATCATGTTCCATATGATGAACTCCATGTAACAAAGTGGTAGAGTAAAAAACTTGATAACGTGTAACTACTTGAGATATTCCCACTTGAGTTACCTAGCAAACCAAACCTAATATTAAAATTTGCATAATTTAAATTTTAAATAAGGTGAGGCAGGAAAACAATATGTACACTTACCACATTTATCCAATGGGGCTTGATCATAATAAGCTGTTATGACATAAGCAGAACACATACTTCCTCCAAATCAAGGTGTAGTGGGTATGATTTTGGAATTGTAATGCAATTGAACTTACTCAATTTGGTTATGATTAGCTTGCTAAAACATAATACCATACTTCTTGATTTCAAAAATATGTTCCTAATACTTAAAGTGTACTACTACTAGCTACCTGATTGTTCTAATTTTATTTTCTGAAAAAAAAATCATATGACAATTTTCTTCCGTGTTCTATCTTTCATTTACTACCTTAAGGTTATCAACTAAACTCTAAGAATGGCAAATATTGCCAATGTTATTTGGAGAAAAAGCAGTCAAAGAAGTAGATATTAAAGGTATGCTTTTCAAAAAGGGGAAGCAATACGTACCCCAAAGCATTCATACAAAAAATTTGTATATATTTGATATATTTTAACTACTCTAAATATGTAGGGTACCTAATTCCTAAGGACTGGTGTGTGGCATCTTTTATTTCTATTCATCTTGATGGCATGAATTATGAAAACCCTTTGGAGTTTGATCATGGAGATGGGAGATAAGCAAAAGTTAGGCATCAAAACTTGTATTATATAAGGAAATCATGTTCACCAAGTTATTTATGAATGTATAAAATCAAATTTGGGGCTAATTACAATTGCTTTACACTATTCATTGGTGGGTAAAGGCTATGCCCAGACATAAAAACTGTTATGACTAGACCTCTTTATTTTTCTTGGTCATCTTGTTACAACTAGCTAGTAATTAATAACGTGTAAAGAAAATTTAGACACTACTCTATATTTTCATATTTTAAATGGTTTTGCATTAGGCAGATGGGTTGTCAAGAGGGGATGAAATTATCTCTACTTCAAATAGTTAAGATGAAGAGGAAGCCTCCCAAATTCCAATTAGTGTAACAACCAGTAGCAACTAATTGGATTGAAGAATCAAAGAATTACAATAGTATTACATATAGATGTAAATATTTACTTGGGTCTAGAGAGTAAAATTTGAATAAACAAAACGATAAGGTGACGTTACCAGCAAAAACATGGCAATGTATTCTGGTGTTGGATTTAGTGTAACAACGATCATCACAAGAGAAATATACCTCTGACCCTTACGGTATTCAGTAAGATGTATGGTTGACATAGAGTTGGTGAGTAACCTTTTGTAAGTGTAGAAGCAAAACAAAAGTTAGTATAATCAAATTTATAGTCAAGAAACAAAATAATTGAAGCAAAAACAAACGAGTCACACATGTGAATAAATTGACACAAAAAGTTGTTTCAACTTAACTGATAGTCTCATGTTGGATTGTGGGTATGTAATTTGAGAAGAATTTTGTCTCCATAATAGTTCTACTCAGCTGGAGCAACAGGATACCTACCATGGAGGATACATGTTTTGCACCTCTAAAAGTTATTGCATTTTCATGGCAACTACTACTTAACAAAATTCCCACAAGAGTGATCCTATTCCAAAGAAAGGTGATAACTATAAATGGTGGAGTTAAATATGTACTGTGTGATTAATTTGATGAGGAGGCTACTCATCTTTTTTTTAGTCTGTTTTCAATAGGACATGGAAAGCAATATCCAAATGGTTGGAGCAGGATTTTGCTAGTCCGTATAGTTTATTTGAATTGTTTTTTCATTTTGTGTAGGAGTTTGGTAGGTTTGGAAATGATATATACAATTTAGGGGATGGTTTTGAATGTTTGTAATTTTGGCTATTTGGGAGCATAAAGAGGGTATCATTTTTTTCTAGTGTGGTTGTTGATCCTGATCTCTTGGTGTTAGATAGCATTGAATTTTCATCTTGGAAGTGATTTCCGGTGAGATCTAACTATAAGTTTTGTTTGTTTTCTGACTGGTGTATTAATCAGAGAGGTTGTATTGCCTAGTTAAGGCAGAAATTTATGCTTACATATAACTATAGTTATGTTGTTTATGGGTATTATTGTTTTCATTTTAAAAACAAAGCAAACAAATAAAACAAGAAAATACATAAAGTGAAAAATAAAAGTCTTTCAAATGGATAAAATGCAAAGGAAAAGGAGAAAAAGAGGAAAAATTACATCACAAATGCATCTAGATTTGGATCTTTAAATGAAACAAAAGGAGATTGGACTATATCATGAATAAATCCCTTAAGGTGGTTATTATGAAATGACAAACAACAAAAGTAAGAGGAAAGACATTCAAACTTCCACAATCTTAATGTAACAATTAGTTATTGAAAAATTGAAATAATATGTATATTTTCTATTTTCGGTAATGAAGAAACAACTTAGTAAGAAATAAATAAATAACTCCAAAAGATAAATCAACAAATAACAAATAGTTTGCATATTTTCTCACCTTAACAAAGATCTAGAGAAATCATGGACTTGCATCCTCTCCAATAATTAAAAATCGAAGAGTGTCCAATTTAGTAATCGTACATCGTAGGATTAAATTAACAGCCCAGATATATTCAGCAAACCCTTCATTTCTCTTCCCTTTTTCTCACACCAATGTTGGCAAAACCTTCGTTGTTTGGACCTTCACATTCGACGACTCATGCTAGGTCGGTACGACATCTCATGCTCCAATCCAAACAAACAAAATTTCAATTATATTCTGATGTTGCACATCATTCAGATAAAGCTCATATTGCGGCATATTATGAAGTGTAACATAGACTTGGGATTCCATACTTTTATTTGCAAAACAAAACACTTTGTTCTATCTCCAAGATGAAATTATACATTGTTAGAGACTTCAAGTTTCTGGGTATAATCCAAAACCCTCAAAGATTGCACAATGCACATGTCGTGAATTTCAATTATGAAGGCCATGAGGTCCTTGAAGACCAAAGATGGAGGAGTGTGAATATTAGTTGTGAATGAAACACGATGTGGAGGTTCAAGAGAGATAAGAGAGAGTGTGTTTCTTTATTCTATTTGAAGACGGACACATGGAAAAATCATAATCGTTCATATAATCAAAAGGTTGACACTTTTTTAATTGCACCTTCAGTTGACAATGCTACGAGAGAGGATCTAGATCCATAAATCATCAAGTGCATGAAAAAATTGGCATAGGGTTGTTCCAATTTAATCATCGGTCTCTAGTTCAACCCATGTGTATGCATTTGAGTTAAATACTAGAAGGAGAGCTTTGATACTCATACTAGTATTATTTAACTCAATCAGAATTGTCTCTCGTGAAGGATTCCTTTGGTCTCTTACAAAAAGAAGAGATTCAACAAAGAGACAAACACAACTAAAGGAATCAACAAAATAGGGGTGATTTTAGGCCATGCAACCCCCTCCCCCCAAGAAAATTATATTGAGATTGCAAAAATCCAAGAGGAGACTAAACACAAAATTGAATCCATAAGAGGAAAGAAATCAAATACAAAAAGGGGGAAATATTGATATCCTCAAATTGTAAACTCACCAGAGAGCTAGAGAACGAAAGGCGATCAATTAATCCAATAGATGATCCTTTCATGCTAGCAACCCAAAAAAATGAAAGAAAAAATATTGAGATTACAAAATCCAAATAAGAAGAAAGGGCATAGAATTGAATGAGACGCATACAAAAAAAAAATCTTATTTGTGTAAAGGGAAAATGTTTTTTCATTGACATTGTAGAATTGAGAGAAAGCTTAAGAAACAAAGAGATAAAGACACTCGAGAGTTGTAAATATGTGTGAAAGAAATAAGGAAGAGACAAGAGGCGTTTTCTAACAAATTTTAACATGTGGGGGTGTGTTTTACATTTTATTTAATGAATTTTTTCATGATTTTTTTAATTTTTAATAAAATTTAACCAATGGAAGGAAATATGTTATAGAGTGTGTTTGTTATTAATCCTCTTTAACTCCTTAAAAAATACCACAACTCTAATTGAATAGAGATAACACATGAAGTATGATGTCATGAATTTATCATGTGCATAAAATAATCGTTAAGTCAAAAGATATTTGTCTTAAAGACAAATCAGAACTCCTAATTATTTTGATTAGATGCAAACAAATATAAATGATAAAATTTGTGCATAATGTGTTATCAGATCATGATTTGTATTTTTGTGTCTGTATTTTCAGATGAATATATTCATATGATACTCTAGCATAACAATTAAGTAGTGCATCTAAGATCATCATTTTATACACTATGTTTGAGATTCTTTCATGCAGAAAATATGCTCCTAAGATCTATCAAAGTCCTATGAAGAATAAATGGACTTCACAATCTCGAGGATGTTGAACCTCATCAAAAGGCACAGTCTGTTATTATAGACTTGCTATGATGAAAGAAGTGACTTTCCTACTAAAGTACAAGAATCATTAGCCTATCAGCATGGACTTTGCATGAAGAATGGACATGCATTTAATGCAAGCATTAAATGCTCCAACAAACTCAAAACTTTAGACGAAGAACAAAGTGAAGAATCCAACCATTATGAGACAACAAATACTTGAAGATGAAGGTTATATATAAATTAAGTTGTGAAGAAACAAGACACAAATCATCTACGGGAACATATTCTTTCATTCTTTCTTGTATAGTTTTCTGTAAACCTTTGTATAAATACTAGGCTCATAAAATTTTATATACCTTGAGAAAAAAGACTAAAGGTGTCAAGTGATTTATCCGTTTGTAAGACAATCAAAACTTAGTCTGCAAACTTCCAACAAATTTTGTTAATTTGTTTAGAGCTAGCAGTGACTTAGTAGGACAAAGAATATTGGGTTAAAGATAAGCTTGTGGTAGAGCTTGCATGTGTAAGAGCTAGAAGTGATGGTGAAAAAATACTTGTAACTTTAATAAGCTAGTGGAAACTTGATGGGTTGCTAAGAATTAGATGTAGTATTGGGTTTGAGACGAACCAATATAATTCTATGCATGCTTTCTTTTACTATTTTAACTGACAAAGAATTTGAATTTATTATTAGATTTTCTTTTGAAAACACAAATTTAAAAAAAAAATCATTCTCTCTTCAATTCAAATTTTAAACTTCTTTTCTTATTATTTTTTCTTCACAATTCCAAACACAATAAAGATTGATTAGTCTAAGTTGAAGTTCTTTCTTGTTCTAGATTAATTTTAACATACCTAGTACTTCAGCATGTACAATACACAAATATACGTTTATTTTTATAATTGAAATTTATAATAAAAAATTTATATTGTGATATAAGCTTAATTTTCTTTAATTAAAATTAAGTTATATATATATATATATATATATATATATATATATATATATTTTCATTCATGTATGAAAAACATATACTTACTATCATAAATAGACAAAATTATGTACATATTATTTGATCTATTTAAATAATTACAATAAATATAATGATATTATTGTTTTATTATTCTTATAATATTTTTAAATGAGGAAAGATTAACTTACACAAAGAGTAACTCTTTGAAAGTTACTCCACATCTTCATCATTCATTTTTTTAAAATCTAAAGAATAAGAGTGATTTATTACAACTATGAGATTTAAAAAAAAATGAATATAAGAGAGGAAGAGCAACTCTAACATGGAGTTATTCTTAGTGTAAGTTGATCTCTCTTTTTAAATTATATAATAGTTTATATATATATATATATATATATATATATAAAGAGGAGGGATGTACTTGATATATTTGTCTAATGAGCTAACCAACAATTATATAATATGTAAATTAATACTAGCTATATTAATAATAATATTAGTAGTACATTTATATATAGACTAATATTTTAATAAATATAAGTTCTTATATATTAATATACTTTTAAAAAAATATATAGATATTAGATATGATATAAATATATTAGAAGATTAATGAAACATATTCTGTAAAAAAATTATATATATATATATATATATATATATATATATATATATATATATATCAACGACTAAATAATGTAAATTAGATGCTCAATATTTATATCATATATTTTCAATTAACCTTCTAATATATTTATATTTATGAAATAATTAGTTTATTTATTAATATAAAAATTATATTATTAGAATTAATTAATCAATAATATTATTAATACTAATAAATTATATATAAATTTTTTCATTTGTAAAATAAAATAAAAAATATATATGTGCAGTCTTGGTTCTAATTAAAGGTATATTTATTACAACTTTCATTATTAAAAAAAATTACAATTTTCTAATTGAAGGCTTTATATAAAGAACATTTTTTAAAATTGTGGGACTAAAAAAATTGATTTAAATTTGGGAGATTAAAAATAAAAATTACTCTATTTGAAAGATTAAATATCTTTTAGCCTTAAGATTTTGATAATCTATTATCTTATTTACACATGTTATATCATCACACCACATCATTGACACATAAAAATTATAAATTTTCAATAAAGAAAACAAAATCATACAGTCATAACACTTGAAAGTTTTAATTTACACAATTAAAATTAAGGAAATCATAACCACATAATTGTAATACTTGGAGAAAAATAAATATTTAAATCTATTTAAGGAAGTCTCAGATCATTTATCTCGAACTTTATTTGGACGGTAAAGTATATTTTTATATAAATTTAAACTAAATTGTAAATTAAAAAGTAGACAAGTCATAACCGAATCCAACCAACCTACACTCCTAGTAATCCTTAATTGTTTTTATAGACCAAATTGGTCCTCCCAATGAATTTGTGTTAGCAGTTTCAAATTCTAGCTCTCGTGACGAATGCGTATGTGAGGTGAAATTTCTCACTATTAGCAAGTTGATCAAATTTGTGTATTTTAATATGTATTTCTTTTAGTATATGCACGTTATATTATTGATAGAATTTATTTAATTAGTATTATTTATGATAACATATTTGAAAATTAGTTTCAAATTAGAATTTTCTAATTATTCTTTTGACATTTAAAAATTAAATATTTTTTTTTATTATTAAAATAAATATATTTTGATAAAATAAATTTTGTATAATATTTTTTATTTTATCAATATATATTTTCATTGAGTTAGACGATAAATAATTTTAGTTTTCTTCTCAATGAATAAGCTGGTTTGACTTACAGAAGGACAACTCTAAAAGAAAATCCCCATAACAAGAAAATATGTTGGAAGGAAAGGAAGCGTGATTATGGTGGTTTTTCATCTCCCCACTCAAGATTCTAAATTCATTGAGTTAGACAATTAATTTTAAATAAGTCTAATTGTCTTTTATCAAACAACTTTTAACTAAAAAGTGCTTTAAAACTAAACCAAAGAAAAATTGTCAAACAATTTATACTTCATTTTAAAAGCTATTATTTTGATCTTTAGCTTTAAAATAAATTTTGAGAAAAACTAGGCCAAAGATAATTTAACTCATCCCGCTGCTCAACTGGTGTACACCACTAAAAATCCTTAAATAGTGTGACAAATTGATCTTAAAAATAATTTAATAATAATTTAATTTTTAAAATTTATAATTTATGTTAAATTTATTCTTAAAAAATATAATACTTAATATCAAATTAATCATTGAGAATTACAATGACAAAATAAGTTTACAAATTAATAATAACATAATCATATTATCACACATTTATATATTAAATTTAAAATTTTCATCCTCCTGCTAATTTATCAAGACCTTGCTCTTTTCTATAACCAAATTGGATATTTGTCCACAAAACATTCCTCTCAAACATAATGAAAAAAAAAGTATTTTAATCTATACGTTATGTTAATAAATAATAATAAAAAAGTAAGCTCTGTTTTGGTTTACTGGTTGGTTAGCAGTCACATATGGAGGCAGCGGGAACAGAAGAAGCATTATTATGGTGTTATTTCATTTCCGAAGAAAATTCTGTGGGAATCTCTGAGAATTCTACAGAGCAACAAGCTAGTTTTTACTTCCATCCTCGCTTTCACCACGCTCCCTCTCTCCTTCCTAACCTTCACCCTCGCAATCCCGTGACGTCGCCGTCTCGCCCTCCTCTCCTTCCCCCTCTCCCTCGCCACCGCCTCTGCCGCCCAGGGAAATCCCGCCGTCCTCCGCGGCGCCAGAAACTTGAAGCGCTCCGCCGTCACCGTCGTCTTCGTCTACGTCATCCTCATGGCCTTCGCCCCCGTGCCACGGGACCTCGCCGCCGTGGATTCGGATCCTCGTTGCGCAATTACCTCCGGCGCGGAGGTGTATCTGATGACACTGCTGAGCCTCGCCCTCGTGGTTACCGTAATCGAAGATCGTGTCGGGTCGAGTTTGAGTCGCGGAAGAAGGTTCTGCGGGTGGGTTCTTTCGGGTTTGATGAATAGGAAGGTCGAAGTGTTGTTGTTGGAGAATGAGAATTGGGAGATTGGGGTTTTCGATAAAACGGTTTTGATGGGTTCGTATGCGTTGGTGGTGCTGGTTAGTTACGTGGTTACCACTGTGTTTTATTGTGATAGCCGAAGACGACAACACGACAATGGTGGTGGCATCAAGGAACAACAACCTCAAGACGATGGGATTGTGTTGTTGATTCGTCCCAACTGTAACTTTTTTATTTTTATTTTTCGGATTTAGCTGAAATATCTTAACTAACTTTTTTATGAGTTTATATTTTTTTTAAAATTGGATTTGTATAAGGTAACGAATTTATATCTTTCACCTCCCATTTCGCATTCTACACCTCCAAAAGACTCCATCCAATAAAAATATCCCTTTTATCAGACATTCCATTCTAGAATAAATACAAAAAACTATACATTTCTGGAATAGTAATTCCAGAATATATAGTTTTACATATTTCTGTTCCTTAATCAATTTGGCTCTCCATAAAACGCTGTCTTGAGAGTAAAAATAGGTATTCGAAAAAAAAAAAGAGTGTAATTAATTATCATAAATTAGAGTATTTTTAATAATTACTTTCAATAAGAGTGTTTTAATTGTTTTTCTAACAAAAAGGTTTTTAAGAGTTTTTTAACCTTTTATATATTTCTTTTAATTTTGTAAAATCTTTTTAAAAAAATTAAATTTCAATATTTTTTAAAATAATTATCAATAGTTAAAAATATTTTATATCACAACATAAATTATTTAATATACATCTAAAATTTATTTTACATGGTTAAAAATATTTATTTATTACAACTTTTAATTATAATACAATTTATAAATTTAAAAATATTTATCTCTTATAAATTTTAGTTATATAAAATAAAATATTTATCTTACGCAACATATATGCTAAAACACTAGTTTCATTTGGATATATCCCTGTTTGTATCTTCTTGATTTTGGTTAAATAGTTTCAAAATGAGAACATAAGCAGATTTTCAAACTCTCACTTTTTCCCTAAAAAAATAATTATTTCACTTCTCAAATGTAAAGATAGTAGTAAATATATAATTAATAAGCTTTAGTTTGAGAAATTTTTTCAATTACAAAAAATATCTAGGTATGTACATGATTTTTAAATATGATGTTTATGTTAAATTTGTTTAAATATATTTGCAATTTTTTTTTACAATAACATTGACGTATATTATCCATCATAATTAATTTTTTTCAAAATAATTTAACTGACTACTTTCAATGGAGTATGTTCTATCATTTTTTATATCATTCAAAACACTTAGAATTTAAGACTTTATTTTACTTAAATCAACAACATATCGGTACATAAGTTTCTTTTCTAAAAAAAAACTGATTTATTTTTTAGTTTTAAAATATCTAGATATTTATTTTTTCATTCTTTCTTTTTGTTTAAAATTTTCCAAAAGGACAAATTCTACCTTGACCAGAAACAAATCTATTTGAATATGTGAAATGTCACTACATAACATATTTATAAAAAAAAAATAGAGTGAAATTATAGTTAAAATACATAGATATACACATTAATTTAAATATCAACAAGCCAACACATTAAAACTATTAAATTTTAACTAGTAAATGGCTCCCACACGAAGTTATATATAAAAATTTGCCATTGCTTATAATTACAAAACTCTAACAAGTGTTTGACGCTATAAATTTTTAATTGCTTAGAAATTATATAAAACCAACACCTCATTAATGGAAAATCATTCCACCAAGCATGTGGAAAACACAAACTAGGAGAATTTTTGTTCCTTTTAGATACAATGAACAGAGTATCCCTATATTTGATTAATTCATTTGGACTGAAGATGACATGTCCCTTGATTTTTTATTAATGTTATTCCAGATAATAAACTTTATAGAGCTAAAAACTCCATGAAGTGGGTGCTTGGACTTCTCCTGTGCAAACTACTTGCATTGGTGCATATTAATTATTTGCCTAATAATATATGTCTATCTTATAGTATTTAGATAATGTATAATCACCCGACCCATACGGAGTTTCACCCGATCCATACGGAGTTTTGGGCTATGTGCTAAGGAGTCTAACACATCTGACATCTATATACACAACTAATGTTATTATGAAATGTGCACGTTGATTACACAGTGGCATCTGGTTGTTATGATAGAATTGTTACTAATTCCTGTATGTGTACTGAAAATTTGCATAAAAAATAGTTGTAAAAGAAGTTAGTTGTAGGATAGAAATGTAAGTCTTTTTTTAACAGGTTAGAGATGTAAGTTATTCACAGTATAATTATTTATTTATAGCCATAAAAAATAGTCAAACTGTTGTCAGGTGTTTTAAGGACGACAAAATTCACATTAGTTTTTAAATCGCAGGAAAGAATTTTTCTGATGGTTTAAATTGTCGATAAAAATTAACTATAACTGTCACTAAAAATCTACTCGGTTTGGCTTTTTTGATTAAAGCAAATTGTGAAACGTTAACATCTTCCGGGGAGGGTGGAGGGTCATAGAAGCAAAGTTTGATTGAAAGATTGAGACTACAGTAAGAGCGAAATGAATCTTTATCGTAATGATTAATGGGGTTGATCATTAATCATGGTAGACATTTGCTTCTTCCTTAAAGTGAGAAGACGATAACTCTAATTAACACTCTAATTGATATAGGCATACAGCAACTCTTTTTACCTTGATAATTTAAATATAAGGAAAATGGGATATTTTCAAACACTTCCTCAACAGCTCGTGGCAATAGTCAATTAAGACCATTTTGACACGGCCAGTAAAGCAAAAGATAGAAAGATGCGTAGAAAAAGAGCAAACAAAGGTAAGGAAATAGACACCCTTGGCTTGATCAGAAACGGAAAAGCATCAATTGATCAACTTGATAGAGTAAACTTTAATAAAAAATGGGGAATTAACTTAATATATGATCATGGATCTAAATGATTCACATATAGCCTTTAAGGATATGATCTTGGGATCTGTTTGTTGTATATGCTTATAAATTTCACCTAGAATTTTGTCGAGTTGTCTGTGTCTTAAGAAGAATTAACAATGACATGTTAGCCTGTAGCCTCGTGGCAGTATCTTACCAACCCTTTATATCGGTTCTTATTTCTTGGCCTTTATTTGCTTGTCACATTTTATAACGACATAATGGGGACAATGGAAATTACGCTGACTGGTTCATCCTACATCAAGACGACACAATCTATAATTAGATTCAAATTAAGCCAAGTAAGCGTAATTAGAACACGACAATGTTAAATACAGAAGAAGTAATTAACCTATAGAAAAAATACATGCAGTCACATATGCTGGCCATTGCTAAACCACATGCATGCATCACATTTATATGTGCTTCATTTTGAGCTTTTTTCGTGCACCCTGGATGGCTTTCGTTATAATTTTTATCCAATAATAATGAGTTATAAAATTAACTTGATGATGGAAGAAAAAAAAAGTAAATAAGAAAAGATTGTGAGTTTCAATCTCTCTTATTGAATATTCTAATAAAATTCATAACTAATATTTATCGATATAATAATAATAATAATAATAATAATAATAATAATAACGTTAATTTGTATGTGATATGAGAAAGATATTTTGATTGAATCCGACCAAAATGATGATTTTGCTTGAGGGTGATTATTTATGGTTTATCAATACATCTTTATGCGCTTAGCTTACTCACAAAACAAGGAAAATTTTATGAGCCTTTGTCACTTTTCTTTTGTGTCATATAATAACATTGAATAAGTTCGTTTAAGCTTATTTATTAAAAAATATATTTATTTTAATTAAATAAGTAATTTTTGTTTTTCAGTGTATTTGTCTAAATTATTTCTATTTTAAAAAATAATTTTCTGCTTATTTTGAAAATCAAATCCTATTTGTTTATTAAATAAGCATTTTCAAAAATATTTTTTATTTTAAATTTAAACAAACTGATTTCATGTGTCATAAATAATTTCCTTTTGCATGACCAAAAAACAAAATTCCTTTTTGTAAATCAAACCATAAATTAATTAACATAAAAAAAAGCATATGGAGGGATTTCAGGCTCTAGCTAGGCCCCACTTTAATTGGCATCCACCATTACAATAATTCCCACAATTCTCTCATTCTAATTGACCTACTAAAAAAGCATTTGAATTAAATAAAAAAAAGGAAACGAGGAAAACCGGTTCCAACACACAAACTTGCTGACATAATGTAGTAGCAGCAGTAGACTAGTAAAGTATAACTGGTATCATTTTTCCCTTTTTCTTTTACTTCTTCTCACCAGAAAATGGTGTGTGGTTTGAAGTTGGAATTTTCTTGTTCAAACATTCTCTGTTGATGAAGAAAGGAGTGGCTGAGCAAGTGATGCCTTGGCGTGGCTTGCGGGCCTTATGATGCTATTGTGCTCAGTGGATGCGATCGCAAGCTGTTCCATTGCAAACTTCCTCTCTTCACTTTTACCCCATAAGACAAAGTACAGTCCCGCTACAATCAACACTGCCCCAATGATCCTACATAACATTACAAAGGTAATAAATAAATTAGAATTAATTTTTTTTTATTTTTTTATTAAAATAAATTTTTCTCTCCTTTCATTCTCCCTTAACCATCCAACCTATATCTTACATCTCCAACCAAATTAGAACCAATATTATTATTTTAGAAACAGAAAAGGTAAATTATGAGGGAGTAAAAAGTAAACAACAACATAAAGAAGCACACGAGACACGATCTTCTGTTGAATGTGTCCTACATTTCTTCAATCTTTTTTAACCCTCTGGAATTTAGAATCATTCAGCTGAAGTCCCTTTTTTCAGGTCTCACCGAAAGGTAACAAATTAAACTGTACATCTATGATCTACCTCCTTGTCGTTTACTGGCTTTTGTCATTTCCTAAATCTCCCGACTACAAAAATAACCTTCATCATACTTTAGGTCGTCATTTCGGACTAAGCTAGCATATTATAAAATACGATGTCAAAGTTATCAAGCATTGAAAAAATGAAATTGCTTGGTCTGAGTACTTAATTCAAGGATCTCCTCCACCATATGCATGAATACGTCAAAGAAAGTTTAATTTCATCTTTGAAAAATCACTACATACATAAACAGCTAAATTAATGAAGATATTATATAGATGTTGTGTTAGAATAGAAATGCACTTATTTTTAACAAATCTCTTTGTTAATGTAAACTACTAATTTAAAGATGAGAAAAAAATAAAATAGTTTTATATTATCATTTAATTATAAATAATCATGTATGATAAATTTATTAATTTTTAAAATAATTATTTTAAAATTAATTTTAATGGTAATTAATGATTGAATGAAAGTAAAAAAGAAGAAGAAGAATTAGCAGAGAAGGGACTAACCCGCCCAAGTAGAACTCTTCTCCTAAAGCAATGGAAGCCATGATGGCGACAACAAAAGTCTGAACAGGTTGATAGACGGCAACAAACACAGGACCACCTCTGTCAATGCACCATATCTGTACAGCGAAGGCAATTCCGGATGCCACCACTCCCTGCAACCCATCATAAAAAATAAAAATAAAAATAAAAACTTCATTAGTTTTTAGTTTTCTCATTTCACCATCTATCAATACATGCATGTGTTCCCACCATTATTAATTCAAGCAGAACATGATTCCCGAACCACTTTTGGACTATATATCATGTCACGCCTCAAACCCATGCAATTTTATACAGCACTTTCCAAATTAAAATTTTTATTAGCAAAACTATCTAGCAAGAAAAAACGATAAGCTTTTGTTCAGTTCCATGTTAACTTAAAAATGGAAGCATCGTGTTAATTTTTTTAATCTAAGACTCGAAAGATGAAGATTCTCTGATTTGCTGAACACTTTATGTATCATGACTGTGTGTTTGACAATTTTTTTTAATGAAATTATTCTAACCATTGAATAAATAATGAGTAAGCTCAAGCTGCTAATTAAAATTTTCAAAACCCTTGTTTAATCCTGATTTAATAAAAAAACCATTTATTTATCTTATTTTTATCATTATTAAAGACTAAATATATTTAAGTAACTTTAATATATCACAAACGAAACTTATTAAGTAACAACTATGACTCCTTGTAAAAAAAAAATTAATTTATAACTCAGAAATTTATAAATTCTAATAAATTTTTGTCAATAGTAAAAAATAAGTTAAAGAAAATATTGCTAACATTTATTGTTAGGAATTGGAGTTTCACTCTAACAACTTATGATGCCATTACACTAAATTAATGGTAATTAAAACTCTAATTTTAATTAGAAATCTTATGAAAATTTTCTACTTTTTAAAAAATCGGAACTAAATTGCCAATAGGGGGGTTTTTAATATGGGAATTTACTTGTTGAATTATTAATACATAATTACATATAGACTATTTGCCCACACAAATATTGTAGATACTAGATTTATAAGATTATTAGGTGGTTGGAGGGAAAGAAAAAAAAAAGAGCAGTGAATTCGAATCCTTTTCAATAATAAAAAATAATAAATTAACAAGTAACATTGGTTAATATATATATATTTTTTTTTTTGTAAATACTAACCGCGTATAAAATAGTGAAAACTTCTCCACCAGAGTGGAAAAGCCAAGCCTGAGCGTCTCTTTCAAGGAGCAAAGCAATGACGAGAAACTGCAAGATTCCAAAGAAACAGGTGTAGGAAGTGACAGAGAGGCGAGCAGGGTACTTCTTGAGAACCGGTGCTTGCAACACAAGCCAACCAGACCACGACAAGCAATGTCCGATCAGGTATAAGCACCCTAGGGTCCAGTTCTTCCCCTTTGCATCTCCCAGTGACAGTGTCCCAAAATCAAACACTGGTGTTATAACTGTTGTGTTGCTGCTGCTCATGATCATGCTGTTGTTCACGCTAGTTGTTGGGCTGTATATTGTTGGACCTTTGTATAGTGTGATCACGGTCGCCCCAGCCACGCATAGCACTGTTCCCGCCACCTTAGCCAACCCATCTTTTCGGTTCAATCTTACTTGCTCTATTCTGAATTTCCATATATAACCATTAATATTATATCCAGTGTTTTTGGATTTGACTCAGAGCCGGTGATCGAGTAACTCAATACCCTGACTTAATTGATGATCGAGTCAAAGTGGATCACAGTGATTAATTATATCATTTGTATATAGACCTATTTGTAAAGTAATAGCAATAATAATAATGTGTTAATTAAGGACTTGCCTTAATATGACTGCCATGAGGAATGTAATGGCTGGGACAGAGTTCTGTATTGCTGATGCGAAGGTAGGGGATGTGTTGTCCAACCCAAGCAAGTAGAAACCTTGGTTTGCTGTAATCCTGTTTGAATTATAAAAAGACCATATATACTTTAATTTAATTTTTATATGTACATATATGGGGATTTAACGCTGCATTTGAGTTTTTTATTTTTATTTATTAACCAAGTAATTAGCCTTGCATGGTTTGATAATTAGACATACCCGACGAGTGCCAGAAGAAAGAACTGGCAGACGAAGTTTAAAGTCATGGCTGGCCTCTCCTTCCTGGACAAAAGGAAAAGAAACAAAGGAAAACAAGTTGCACGTGAGATTCGTAAATAGACATATAGATAATTAATTAGTTTAGAACAGTAAATACGTATAAATATCGGTTTATGTTTATCAATTACTACTTGTGAAAACTTTATAAAAATTAAACAATTATTTAGTTAAAATAGACTGATGCAAACAAATGGAAATACTTATAATATAATTATATATATACTTATGTGTAACCTTTTTGTATGCTATTTATTATTCCCTTCATATAAAATAATAGTGGTGTTAAATTATTTTTATACAAATAAAGTAAAATAATAAATAGATAAAAAAAATTATAAAATTAATCTTATATCTTTATTAATTTAATTATAGATTTTATTATTCATCATTAATATTATAAATGATAGAAGTAAAAAAATACTTTTTTAGAACAAATATTTTTTTATTACGTAACAATTAGAATGAGAGTAGTATTTATTATATGTAAATTAATATATAGAGAAACAAAAATTGTTGAAAGATTAACCAGTTAAAAGAGTACTAACTTTTCCAAGAAGTAGGCAAAGGGAAGGAGCAAAAGCAATGCAATGATGTTCCGATAGACTGGGAAAACAAGCTTGCTAACGCCCATGTTAAGTGCAGCTCTTGAGATGACATGGAATCCAGCATAGCCAAACTGCAAGGCCAACATGGCCAAGTGCAGCTGCATTCTTACGGGAACGGAACACCACATTCTCTTGGAAGAGGCTGAGCCTAAATCAGCCATTGGAGAATGAATGAACAAGTGTGTTTTACAACTACTTCTTAGACCAAATTAAATAATAAAACCTAATTGAGGCCTAGAGCTAGTTCTTGTGTAGGAGGAAGTGATGAAGAGAAAACGGGAGAAGGAGGGGCTATAAATATTGTGTGAAGTGTGAGAGAGGAGAAAAGAGGACTACTGTGGAATAGAAGCAGTAGGTATGGGGCCCACCATCTCCCTAAAAAGACGTTATTACGTCAACTGTTGGTAGCCTTGGAATGTTTTAAGTTGTCTCCCATGAGTATTTTGCTAATCTGCCCAGTTTGGCTGACAAAGACAACCCCTACCGCACTTTTTTCTTTTCTTTTTATTTTACATTTTCTTCTTTTTTCATTCTTTTTATGTTTTTTTTACGATTTTTCTTATTTTTGTATTTTGATTTATACAACTCTAAGTATTATAATGTTTTTTAAATAAATAAAATAAAAAATCTCTCTCATTATTTGTAAATATTTATGTTTTTCTTTCTTTTTTCTTAATTTTTTACGATTTTCTTCTTATTTGTATTTATATTTATCTAATTGTAAGAATTATAGTGCTTTGTTTCTTAATAAATAAAATAAAAAATATCTCTCATTATTTGTAAATATTTATTTTTTTTCTTTCTTTTTTGTTTTTACGATTTTTTTCCTTCTTTGTATTTACATTCATACGACTATAAGAATAATAGTGCTTCATTTCTTAATAAAGAAAATAAAAAATATTTCTCATTATTTGTAAATATATTAATGTATACACATTAAAAGGTTAATTTATGATATTTTGATTATAGTAAAATCATGGTGAGATTCAAATATATTTAAGTCTAATTTTAACATATTTAGGTTGAAGGATATTTACGATGTCTTACCTAAAGAAAAATTGCTGAATGTTAATATAAGTTCATACTGTTTATACGAAATATTTTAACACCAATCCTTACAAAATTAATTTTATGTAATTAAGAATTAATGTTAATGAAATTATAATTATATGAAAACTTAATTTCTATCCCAAATTATAAGCATCGCCCTTTATAAAACTTTTGTTTTCTTCTGGGAAGATAATTGCTATATTTGGTTTAACAGATTGGCAGGTTATGCTTTGGCACCATGCGATTAGTGATGATAATTGAGCAATGGACTCGCCGTCATAGACACATAAAGGCGCACGAGTGGGGTGGTGGGCATGGGTGCATACCCCACCAGTTGTTGTTTGGACTTCTTTTATTTTATTTTTGCAGTGTTCCTATCTCTTCATTAAATATATTTTTTAATTAATTAATCTCACATTATTCTGATCTTGATTAATGTGTTGTTAACTTGTTATAGAAAAACACTATCCCACCCTACTTGCTACTCACTTACAGTTACGGTCTCACCCTACTAGATACTTTCCCTTCTTTTTTATTTTCCTATTCAAATAATACAATATCATCAAGTATGGCATGCTATGCACTTATATATCATATGATAAGATGACCAATGGGTATAATATACTATCTTTTTGTGCTAGCTAGCTTTAACATTTATTTTAGTAATTGTTATATATTTATATATGAATTTAATCAGATGTTTTGATTTTTAGAATCTAATTTAATCACACATGAAAATTAAATTCTTACATTATATATATATATATATATATATATTAAAATGTTTTATAAAAGAAATCTATACACGCGACACTTATAATGAGCTTTAAACATTTTTTTTTGACTGAGCATTAATTAAATTTATTTTAAATTAAAAATCAAAACATTACACATAATATACATTCATATCAGTTATTTTTAAAGAAAATCATTTCTTATAATAATAACAACAATAATAATAATTATTAATTATTATAATAATTGTCAATAATGATTATTTTTATTCTCATTGTATTTGTCTATGTTCATCCGTTATACTATTTAAATCTATGTTCAAATCATTTTGATTTATAAGTTCGTAAATATACATTTTAAACTATAAAAATTTATAGATATGTTAAATTCATAATGGTATAACAGACATTAATTTTAGTTTATTATAAGATGTGTATTAATATTGTATTTAAGATATCATATGGTATATTCAACAATAATGGTTTGATATATTTAAAAAATAATACAAAAGTTTAAAATTCAGATAATTTCTAACACAAAGTTTAATAAGAATAAAGTTATAGATATAAAATATTTTATAGAAAATTTAAAAAACAATGTTAACTTGTGCTTGACATAGGTCACTCACTCTAGTGTGTGTGTGTGTGTGTGTGTGTGTGTGTGTGTGTGTGTGTGTGTGAGAGAGAGAGAGAGAGAGAGAGAGAGTAAATTACAATGATGATTATTATTGTGATTTGCTTTTATAACATTTGGATACTTTTATTTTTTTTAATCCAACAAAAAATATTTTAATTGTTAGGTTTTTTTGTTATACTCGAACACCATTTGTTGGTTTGTACTTAAAAAATATTAGTTTAAGATTTAAAATAACTGTCAAAAATTGCATGCGTGTAAAATGATTTACATTAAATTTTAACAAGCTAAATCAAGATTTAAATTTTAATTAAGTAAATTTAAAAAATTACATATAATTAAGTATTAAAATAACGGCTAGCAAAAATTTTCATGTCATTATTTAAAATTTTCTTTTGCCTTTGTTTTTTCTTTCATAAATAAATTCCTTTTTTTTTTCTTTTATTGAGTTTAGTAAACGAAAATTTTACGAAATTAACGGACAATGTTAAAATAATGTAAAAAAATGACGAGTGTAATAAAAATAATATTCATCATTGTAATTAACTCTATATATATTTCATTGTTAATTATAAATTATAAATATTAAACAATTCACAAAGAGCCGTACATGTACCTTATACATACAATTTAAAAATTTTAATCATTCAATGGATGATGATTACATTACTAAAGTAATAATAATGTATATCAGAATATTACTCTTTCCAAATATATAATAAATAGATAGACAGAGGACCCGAAAATTAAAGCTAGGTTCATAATTTCGTATATATGGAGGTTAGCATTACACAAGCTGACTTAAGGCATCGATCTCAATGTAACCAAAAAGAAAAGAAAAACTTCATATAAAAAAACAACATCGATCACAAACATAAAGCCAAAGCTCATAAATAAATAATGATGGTTAAGATCGTGGGTTGAGGGGCCTTCTTTAAGTCATCGATCATTATCATAGAAACATTTGTACATAATGATGTTTAATATAATTTATGTATTGAATTTATAAAAAGTAATTTAATATTGAATAAATTATACCTTCCTTTAACAAATGTTTAAATTACATTTTCATTTATTCTTATTTTAATATATATTTTTTCCTTTCATGGGAAATAAATAAATGGATACACATGCTAAACTATATTAAAAAAATAGTTCAGATAGCCACAATTACTTTAAATTTATCACACCATATTGTTAGGATGTATGTCCTTTACTTTTTAAAATATACTTTAGAGGAGTCTAATCCTAAGGGTATTAACTAAGATATTTTCTGTAAAAAAAAAAAAGAAGATATTAAATATCCTTCGTTAAATTATCATAAATTTTTTATTTTGAAGAGGAATTATCATAATTTTTAAAGAATAAAAAATTATTTTTTTTATACATTAGATATTTAATATTTTCATTTTATAATACTGCGTACTCAATATCCTTAAAATATTAGTCAATAAAAGTTTAATTTAAATTTCATTCAATATTATTCATGTATGATTAAAGATACTTCGTTTCCATCTTCTTGTTTTTGACCATTATCATTTCAAAAAGTGAAACTAGGAATGTATTGTCCTTTCGTATGCTAAAAAGTAGCAGCCTGCAGCTAACTCCAGGATTCGTTTTACCTTTTTAATATTTGCTTTCTTCATTTATGTATGCCGAGTAATTAAGAATTAATTAAGTAGCAAAATCTGCAGTCACTCTCACTAGAAATAGAGATTGAAGCTAAAAGAAGTGTTTCCACTTAGGTTCCCACTCCCAAAGTTAGCACAATGTGTGGGTTGGTTCCTGAATCGAACCTCCTCACTTTAATAGACATGTTGCCACCCCTCAAATGCGACCACCATCATTCTAAAATGCAAAGAAAACAAGCACATCGATTGATATATCAGGCTTTTTGATCTATTCAAAATAAAAAAAAAATAGCCTGCTATCTGACAGCTATCAATGCTTTACTGAAATAGTGAAATGTATTACAAAAGTCAGTAGATCATGTTAGAGTTAGAAAAAAATGAAATGGATATTCGGGCTGCAGATTCCTACTAAGATCTATAGTCGAGAATGAGACAAAAATGAAAGAGATTATAATTCCTAAAAAAATAAACTTCATTTTTCTTCCATGAAACTTTCAAGAAAAATGATGCTGATGCATGTCTGCTAACACTTATATTTTGTTTATATTATAGAAAGAAAAATAATAGAAACGAAATTAAAGAAATAGAATGATAGAGATAGAGGACAAATAAAATAAAACATGTTGTTTGGATTGATAGAAATATACGCAAAGGTATTGCCATCCCTATATATTTCATTAATGTATATGTCTTCCATCCACGCAAAGGTATAGTTTCACCTCAAAGTAAATATTTGTTTCTTATATTTTGTTTGGATGGACAGATTATAATAAATTTAAGAATAAATTATATCAATTATTTCTAAAATTTTGTAAAATTACACAAATTTCTTAATTTTATTCTATTCCTATGCTAATTTCCTTAATTTTTGAAAAATATACCTCGACATCCCCTTGTATATTTCTCCTGGAATTGTTTAAAAACATTAAACCACGTTCTCCTTTAAGAGAGATTGCTATAAATGTTTAAAAAAATGTTAAAAAAAAGGCAAGATGAGTTTATGTAATTTCATGAAACCTTTGGGAAGGTTAGTATAACTTTAAATTAAAAAAGTAAAAATGTTGTATATCATGAAGGTATTTCAATTGTATGAATTATTATTTTCATTTTATTATATTTCTAAGGTTATAACAAAAAAATAGTATCATATTTATTTATAAGATTGAAGTAAGAAAAATTTGAAATATATTAATAGGAAGGCTGAAACCAACAGTGAACCTGACCGGCCTGCATAAACAACGAACCCGGTCGGGTAATTGCGTTTGCACGAGCTTTCATCCTTTTGGGGAGACTTTTTTATATCTGCCACAATTTTTTTAAAAATTTGGCTAAACACCACGAGGACCAAAGTATTTGTAAAAATGCCACGCGGGCTAGTTCGCTAGTCAGAGAAGCGAACTACGAAGATGACGTGGCGCATTATAAATGGCCACATAGTTCGCTACAGACCCCACCGAACTACGTCTCTGCCCAACGGGCAGTCCATGCTGGCGCTTCCAAGTTCGCTACTGACGCTAGCGAAGTACTGGCACGGAATTCAAAAAACACCTAGTTCGCTGAAGATGCTAGCGAACTAGGTACGCTTTAATTCAAATTAACCAGGCCGTTACGGCCACGTGGCGGAAATGGGACGTAGTTCGCTATGCCCCCCAGCGAACTACGCCACCGTGGACCACCCATTTATACCCCACCCCCCATTTTCTGTCCCCCCTTCCCCCCTTCTTCTCCCTTTTTTTCTAATTCCTCTGGTCCCCCCCCCCTTCCATTGTCTCCCTCCCTCTCAAAATTCCCAAATATTTTAAAGAAATACCATTTTGTATTTTGGTGTGAGATTTTTGCATTATCAGTGCTTCAAATAGCAAGTAAGTTATACTTATTTTGTTTTATTTCTATAAATTTAATTGATATTTTAGTTGTTAGATAACATATAGGTTCTAAATTTGAAATATTAGGTTAGATGATTTTATTTTAAACACTAAGTTAGATGATATGTTGTTAAAACTTTAGGTTAGAAGACCAATAATTTGAAATTAACATTAATAATTTATAGGGTAGATGATTATTTGAGTTTATCATTGTTTTGATCTTATATGTGATTGTTATTTTTAATTAATTGTTAAAAAACATTATTTATTTAATTATTTGAGGATGAATTGGTTTAATTATTTTAGTTAATTAGATTTAGTAACATTCAATTTGGAGTATTTTTTTAATTTGTAATTATATATATATTATTTTTTATATGGTATAATCTAAAATATGTCAAATGAATAAGGCAAATAAAATTTTAGGTAAACATGTTTATGTAAGTAAAAGAATTAATTAAATAAAAAAATTAAACATAAAAGTATTTTTACAATGTATTATTTTGTAACAATTTATGTAAATAAAGAAATATATATTAGTGTATGATTTGTTTGGTTATAGGGTCTTTAATATTGATATAATGTTTCTTATTAAAAATAAAATATGAATATATACGTATTTAACAATTTAACATATTTATTTAACTTAATTTAATTTTAATTTTTTTTATATTTTTGTGGAAAAAAATTAAAAGATGAAAAATGATTACAAATAATTATTTTGGATATGTTGATGTATTATATATAGGTTCTAAATTTGAAATATTAGGTTAGATGATTTTATTTTAAACATTAGGTTAGATGATATGTTGTTAAAACGTTAGGTTAGAATACCAATAATTTGAAATTAACATTCATAATTTATAGGGTAGATGATTATTTGAGTTTATCATTGTTTTGATGTTATATGTGATTATTATTTTTAATTAATTGTTAAAAAACATTATTTATGTAATTATTTGAGGATGAATTGGTTTAAAAATATAATTTTAAAAAAATATTTAGATTTAGTTAATTAGATTTAGTGACATTCAATTTGGAGTAGTTTTTTTAATTTGTAATTATATATATATTATTTTTTATATGGTATAATCTAAAATATGTCAAATGAATAAGGCAAATAAAATTTTAGTTAAACATGTTTATGTAAGTGAAAGAATTAATTAAATAAAAAGATTAAACATAAAAGTATTTTTAGTCCTTAGTATTGATATAATGTTTCAAATGAAAATTAAAATTTGAATATATACGTATTTAACAATTTAACATATTTATTATTTGTTATTTATAAGCATAGGAAATGATTTTTTAAATGAATATAGGGTTAGACATAGTCAGATATGGATCACGATGAGAGTGTGCCGGCACCGCCAGAGGGTGAGGATGCGGTCAGTGTCATTGATCCTGGTCCATCTGTACAGACGTTGTTAACGTTGCAAGATAGACATATATCCACTAATGTGTGGAATGCACAAAGTGATCCGACCGCACGGGATCGTGTGCTTAATGTCAGGCATGCCGCCACACACGATCACTCTGCTATTCCTGAGGATATCCACCCGTGGCTTATACAGGCGGGTTTTTACCACGTTGCGCGTCTGCGCAATCATGAGGTAAACATAAAGTATGAAACGTTGCGTGTATTATGTTTTTATGGTTCCATTATAATGTGTATGTAATTGTGGTTTGGTCTATTATTTCAGATAGACCATCACCTCGTTTCGGCGCTTGTTGAGCGATGGCGCCCCGAGACACGGACATTCCACATGAGCATGGGTGAGGTGACTATCACCCTTGAGGATGTGCATCATCTGCTAGGGCTGCCGACTGATGGTCAGGTTGTATCCGGCCGGCCTGGACGCCATAACTTCCGTGAGTTGATTGGTGACCTTTTAGGGGTTCAGCATGACGCGGGTCGAGACTTGCATGGAGGTTTGCTAGGGCTCCACTTTCTATGGGAGCATTTCGGTGTATATGCCGTCCATGCCGACACTGAGGTTGGACGGATTAGGTACACCCGCGCATTGATATTGCGCATTTTAGGCGGAACGTTGTTCGTGGATACCTCCTCGAGCTTTGTGCCAGCTCGATATCTCATTTTTCTAGACGACTTTGAGCGCACAAGTTCATTTAGTTGGGGATCTGCCGTGCTTGCAAGTCTTTATAGGGAGCTTTGCAGGGCCACACGTGCATCACGCCGTGACATGGGCGGATGTGCATTGCTGTTGCAGTTATGGGCGTGGACGAGATTCCCGACTATCTCTCCAGCCCTTCCGCGTGTGGACGATCAGGACGTCATGATGCAGGAGATTTATGGAAACAGGTATTCAACTTGTGTGTTTATTTTACAATTCTTAGTATATGTTGTTGTTGCTAATATTGTGTGTTGCTCACATTGTGTTGCAGGTTTAATGTTTATCAGACACGCCAAACCAGATTTATCCATATTCGCAGATATCGTCATTACATGGATGTTATGCGAAGGAGGGACATTCGTTGGAGGCCATACGATATTGTGGATGTGGTGCATCCACCAGATGTTCAGATGGCTAGACGATGGTTGGCGGTCTGTCCTCTGATTTGCTACGAGAATGTCGTCTACCAGCAGCCGGACAGAGTTTTACGGCAGTTCGGGTATGACCAGCATATACCCTCGGATCCGATTAACTGCAGTGAGCTGCTAACGATCACTACTATCGGCAAGACGGATGTCGACTGGAGGCACCGACATCGTTTCTTCATTGCTCAGTGGGATGACAGAGATGCCCTTGTCTTGCAGGATCTTCCTCCGATGCGGAGAGACGGTTATTTATCTGTCAACAGTGAGTACATGCAATGGTACTTTACTGTGACACGACGTTGGATGACACAAAGAGCCGCCTTCCATGCACATGTGGTTCGTTTGCGGTGATGAAATTTAAATATTAATATTAAGTTAATATTGTCAATAACTAATGACGTTTTATATGCAGACTGATCGTGCAGAGACGATTGTTCATATGGCATCACCTGAGTCGCAAGCACAGGGGGCCTTCGACATGAGACAGGTGTACGACGAGGCGGTCCGCATGTTGGTCGCATGTGACGACTTAGAAAGAGTCACAGATCCAGGAGATTATGCCCCACCACCTGTCCGGTGCCAGACTGAGGCCCCTCCACTGGTTGTTCGGACTAACCGGCGAGCGCGTCATGAAGGGTTGCCCCTTCATCAGTCCGCCCCCGCAGTAGCTGATAGACCTGTCAGACTTGCAGGTATTCCTCCCCGTCCTCCTGGCATATTCGTCGCACCTGGCTATCCTGCCGGGTCATCATCGCAGCAGTATTATTGGTCGCCTACCTATGAGGCTGGATCTTCTAGCAGTGCACAGCACCCGTTTCCACCATCGCAATATCCACCGTGGTATACTGTGCCTCCGATGCCACAGCCAGGGTTCCAATTTCCACAGTATCCGATGTATTCTGCGGCACCTACTACGCCAGCAGAGTTGTACAGGCCTGCACAGCCCACAGCAGATGCGGATACGATGTTTACTACTCCGGCGGCACATTCGACACATTCGGCGTCTTCCCCGGGCTCCAGCAGTGACACTGACCCTATTAGGGATTTCTTAGCGTCGGCCATGCATGACGGAGGTGATGGTGGTGATGATGATGAGGCTGACGACCCCGACCGACTAGTTAGGCGCAACCCAGCCAGGAGAGCACGACATCGATGTCATTTGTCACCGTATGAGCATGACATGACTCGATGTGGAGGATTTCATGGGGACCACCGTGACGCGTAGGGACATTGATTTTATTTATGTGTTGTTAATGGACATTTGTTTTATTTTGGACATTTGTTATTTATAGGGCGTTTGTTTTATTTTGGACATTTGGTTTATTTTGGACATTTGTTATTTATTTATTGTACGCATTTGGTAGTTTTTATGGTGGACATGTGTTTGATTAATATGCGGTTAAATTGCATCATTTCCATAATATTGCCGAATTAGTGATACATACTAAAATGCATACAACTCATAAATAAACATTACTGATGTTGTTGCAACCGTGAAGGACAATTTCGTCTGTTGTGACCAACCACCTTACAATAACCGCATCTTGTCCGAGTCGTTGATCCTTTCCGCGAGTCCATTTCGTTGCGTATGCGTGTAGTAGGGGGCCTTCCTTTTTTACGCCTCAGGGAAACATCAGGCAAAACGGTGGCGTGTCCAGTCGTAGGTATGAAGTCTTCGTTTCCAATTGGAAACCATTGAGACGAATACACTTGACACTGATACGCAACACTGTACACGGGGTCTATGTATTGAGTTGGGTCGATGTGGGTGGACCTGCAAGCTGCAATCACATGACTACAAGGAAATCTGAATGTAGTAAACTCACCACATTGACATACTCGTTTTGATAACGACAACGACCATTTCTTTCCGCCACGATGAGTACGAATGTTGTACGACTCTTGCACCTCAAATCTATTGTTATGTGTGTCGTAAGCAACAACACTGTGTGAACCGAATTTATGAATCAACCTCAAATATTTTTGCCACGCTAATTTGGCAAAATGATTACCTCTCGCCATCTCCTCACGGGCCTCACCCCCATGTTGCAAAAAATATGTGACTAGTCGAGCGTACGTGAATCGCACAAGTGAAGTAATAGGAAGATTTCTTGCGCCTTTCAGTACCTTGTTAAAAACCTCTGACATATTGGTTGTCATGTGCCCAAATCTTCGTCCATCTGCATCATAAGCTACGCTCCACTTCTCCTTTGGGATTCGATCAATCCATGCGGCTATCTGAGGGCTGGCTTCTCTAAATTTTGCCAACTCGACATCAAAATCTAAACGCGAGGTTGTATAACCTACACATCATACAAAGAAAACATAAATATAACGACTTACTTAATTATGGCTAATGTACATGTAACCACAAAGGAGACGACGATGGCTTACCTAACATTTTCAACTGTTTCTTCAACATGACATTCTTGAACTTGTGATTGAAATTGCTCGCCAAATGGCGAATGCAAAACACATGATATGCCCTCGGTGGATGCCATCCTAGGTCAACATTGTTTACCGCCGCCATTATGCCCGCATGCCGATCTGAAATAAGACATATTCCATTTTTTTGCGTTACATGAATACGGATAAGTGCCAAAAACCACGACCAGTTGTCAATATCCTCCCCAGAAACAACCGCAAATGCTAGTGGAAGGACGTAATTGTTGCCGTCAATTGATGTTGCAATAAGCAATGTTCCCCGATATTTCCCATAAAAATGGGTACCGTCGATGCTGATAACGGGCTTGCAGTAATTAAAAGCATCACAACACTGCTTAAATGTCCAAAACACCCTCTTGAATACCCTACGACTTCCGTCCAGTTGTCCTTCAACATAATGCTCCGGCGTTTCCAACTTATAAGCAGACCCTTGAGAAAAATTTAACATATAACCCAACCACCTTGGTAGGAACGCATACGATTCATCCCAATCCCCAAACACCTTAACAATCGCCTTTTGCTTTACCATCCATGCCTTGCTGTATGATATATGAAATCCTACCGTTGTTGAAATCCTTTCCTGAATTAAGCTGATTTTAACACTAGGGTCCTCCCTAATCATTTCTGTAATTCGTTAGACAAAAACAAGTCAGTAAATTAAGCATGTCCCAAATATACATATTATTGTATAATAATTTAAAGTACCTAGGACCAACGAACATATGAAATTTGCGTCGAGCTGTTTGTGATCCTGGGAGAGATGAAGTCTAACGCACGTGTGTTCATTGTTCCATATGCCTACAACCCATTCATTAGAACCCTTCTTTTGGTATGCCCTCATCCTCCATGGACAACCGTCATTATGATATTCACAAACCATAATAATCCTTTTCGTATCACTTTTTGCAACTACGGTTGTCCAATTGGAGGTCATACAGTATTGCTTTATTGCCATTTGCACGTCCATCTTGCTCCCAAACACCTGCCCCTTATATAGCGCTTGACCCATCTCCCAGTTAGGTACCTGTACTCCTTCCATGTCATCTGCCTCCTGATCCGGGTATGCCCAATTGATATTCGTGTAATGGCTTACGTTAGACCAAAAAGGTACATTGCCTTCTCCTATATAATCACACATTGACATTGACTACATTGTTATGCTGAACAAACAATATATTAACAATAACACTATTAACTAACACACAATAATGCGTCTATACCTGCAATCGGAGGTTGATTTTGCATTCCAACAATCCCTGGAGAAGGCATTTCAAAAGCACGATCAAAATCACCGTCTACGTCCGTATTCGATGACGCACTATCTGGAACAACACCTTCATCATCCTCTTCCTCAGAACTATCCATGGGCCAAGCTGGGTCATGGGCCGGCGTCATTTCTGTATCTTCATAATCGATTTGCTGGGATGGTTGCGTTGGTGGCGGTGGTTGTGATGATGAGGATATATCTCTATCTTCCGAATTCACCATCGGGTCTAAATTAAGGTCAATGGAGCCAATGTTTGGAATTGATTGTTGTTGACTACTTGACTGTCCACCAGAATATATTTCCACATACAATTCTATAAATCTGGGATTTTCTCCATCGGATGTGCATGCGTCTGTAACTAACGTTACATCGTCATCATCTACAATATCCACACCAACCCACTGCACCGGGTTACCAGATGCACATCTCGCACTCAATCGAGATATAGATTGACCCCGTTGTAACCGCAACTTCTTGTATATCATTTTCATCAAATGATCATAACTGCATCTTGAAGGAATACGAAACATTTTACTTTCTCCTTCAAACACTTGACCATTCGCTCCAACATATCTCCTCCCATTATGATATACAATGGTGATTAAACCATTCCCTCTACCACTCATTTTGAACAGATTCAAAAAAAATTGAATAATATATCACTTCCAAATACTAGCACCGATTAAAATTTTTTTTTAGCAAAATACTCTCTCAGCCAGCCAACATACAAATTCGGGGTGGGGGTGGTCTCATTAAATAGGTGGGGTGTGGTTGGAGTTCGCTGGTCTGCTTAGCAAACACCTACTTCGCTTCTCGGACATGCAAACTAGCAAAGCG
>CM023957.1:31922282-31940112 GCA_013407115.1 Glycine latifolia
TTGTTGGATAATTTCCGTTTTTAGTTGATAAGATATAATCTTGGTTTTTATTTGATAAGATATAATCTTGCTTTTATTTGATAAGATATAATCTTGTTTTTATTTGATAAGATATAATCTTGTTATTATTTGATAAGATATAAATCAAATAATATTTGATAGCTTAGGCCCAGCCCATTTCATCCTATAAATAGATGAGTAAGGGTGGAGGCAAGATACACAGAAATTTGAGAGCCTCAAGTGACAGTCTTGAGTGATATATTTGAGCAAGCCACCGTGCCTGCATATTTGAGAGCTTAGAGTGAAACACTGTGAGCATTTGAGTGACCACCATTGTTGGAGAGGTTGAGTGTATCACCACATTGGTGTGTTTTTGATTCATTGTAACCGATTATTGTTATAGTGGATTTTGATACTGGACTAGGTCCCGTGAGTTTTTCTTTTCTCACATTGAGGAAGGTTTTCTCACGTAAAACAAATTCTGATTGTCTCTCTCTCTCTCCCTTTTGATTTTATTTCCGCTTCCGCAAATTGATTTGAGGGTCCGAAATACCCAACAGTGGTATCAGAGCCCGGGTTCGACGGGTTTCTGAAGGAGACGAGATGGAGACCAACGGTATCACCCACGACGGAGATATGTTCAGATTGACCGCAGACAACTTTGCGTATTGGAGACCAATGATGGAAGATCACCTCTACTGCAAAGATTTATTTGAGCCCATTACCCTTGCCGTGAAGCCAATCGGAAAAAGCGAGAAGGAATGGGAGGTCCTGAGTCGTAAGGCGGTGGCCACGATCAGGAAATATATTGATAAAAGCCTCTTTGAGCACGTGTCAGAGTTCACGAACGCGTACGAATTGTGGAACAAGCTAGAGTCCATGATTCAGAAGAAGACTCCCAGGAACAAAGCACACCTGGTTCGCCGACTTGTGAAGATAGAATACAAGGACGGGATGAGCATGATTGAACACCTTAGCACCTATAAAGGTATTGTGAATCAGTTGACCAAAGCCGAGATGAAGATTGATGACGAGTTGCAGGCTTTGCTGTTATTGAGTTCGTTGCCGGAAAGCTGGGATACTCTGGTAGTAACTTTGAGTAACTCGGCTCCTGATGGAAAACAGAAGATGGATGTTGTAACGGACAGTCTCCTGAATGAAGAAGCCAGGAGAAGAGAACGAGGTGTAATCAGTACGTCCGAGGCTAATGTTGCTGAGAATAGAAGAAATTCTGATTCCCGGGGTCGTAGCAAGAGCCGGGATCGAGGTGGACGAGATAGGTCCAGAGGCCGGTCAAGGCCAAAGCATGACTTGAAGTGCTTCTACTGTGGGAAGGTAGGACACAAGAGACCAGACTGCCGAGCTCTGCAGAATGACGAACAGAACGGCTGTGTGAAGCCGGATCAGATTGTTCCCAGAAAGAGAAACGAGAGGAGCACCACGGCTGTGGCTGCTAACCCAAATGCCGAGATATTCCTCCTCAGTGAAGAAATGTTGAACATAGCCCATGATGATTGCACTTGGATTGTTGACTCTGGTGCCTCGTTCCACGTCACCCCACATGAAGAATTCTTTTCTGCTTACAGGAAGGGAGATTATGGTGTCGTGAAGATGGGAAATCAGGTGACCAGCAAGATTGTTGGTGTTGGTGATGTAACCCTGACCACAGATACAGGGTGCCGGGTTACGCTGAAAGATGTGAGGCATGTACCTGACATGCGTTTGAATTTGATCTCGGTTGGAAAATTAGATGATGCCGGGTCAGTGAATTACTTTGGTGAAAGTAGATGGAAGCTGACCAAGGGAAGCTTGGTTGTGGCCCGAGGTAAGAAAGAAGGCTCATTGTATGTCATGCAAGGAAAGACCAATGGCGGAGAAGCCAATTCAGTTCGAGATGAACCGAGCTTGGAGCTGTGGCACAAGCGCCTCGGTCACATGAGCGAGAAAGGACTCCAGATTTTAGAGAAGAAAGAACTATTGACCGGGTTGAAGGGCCAAGTGTTGGAGAGTTGCACACATTGCCTAGCTGGAAAGCAGCACCGGGTTTCGTTTGTGAAACCGAATCAACCCAGACGACGAAGGCAGATCTTAGACCTCGTCCATACTGATGTTTGCTCCATGTCAGAGAGATCGCTTGGAGGAGCGCAGTACTTTGTTTCTTTCATTGACGATCATTCCCGCAAGGTGTGGGTTTATTTGATGAAGACTAAAGACCGGGTACTCCAATGTTTTAAAGAGTTCCATGCTATGGTGGAAAGGGAGACCGGTAAGAAGTTAAAAGTGGTTCGATCAGATAACGGTGGTGAGTACCGGGGTCCCTTTGAAGCTTACTGTAGAGAAGCCGGGATCCGACTTGAGAAGACACCTCCCAAGACTCCGCAGTTGAATGGACTTGCTGAGAGGATGAACAGGACTATTGAAGAGAAGGTCCGGAGTATGCTATCCAATGCCAGATTGTCGAAAGCATACTGGGGAGAAGCCGTCATGACAACTGTTGACTTGATTAATTTGTCACCATCAAGACCACTTGAAGGAGACATTCCTGAAGAAGTCTGGACAGGTCGGAAAGCGACCTATGACCACCTGAAGGTGTTTGGATGCCGAGCTTTCGTGCATGTCCCCAAAGATGAAAGGGCGAAGCTCGACGCGAAGACGAAGGAATGTATTTACCTCGGTTCGCCGAAAACCGAGTTCGGGTTCAGACTTTGGGATCCGATTAGCAAGAAGATTGTGAGAAGCCGAGATGTAGTATTTCATGAAGATAAGACAATTCATGACATCTCGAAGCCCGAAGTCCGGGTTCCTGTTCGACGTGAAGAACCCGTCCCTCCTATTCGAGTTGAAGTAGGGGGAGAGCCTCAGGAAAGAAATGTTGACCAGCAACAAGCTGATGATGACCGAGATACTGAGGTTCGAGTTGATGTAGAGAACCGTGATGCACCGGGTTCTCAAGCGGCTGAAGAAGAACAGCCGAGATACCCCACTAGAGAAAGAAGACCTTCTATGAGGTACCCACCTGATGAATACACCGTCATTGCTGAAGATGGTGAGCCTCAGAGTTATGATGAGGCCATAACGAGCTCGGAGAAAGAAGCGTGGGAGAAGGCAATGCAAGACGAGATGAATTCCTTGCATGAAAACCAGACTTATGAGTTGACCGAGCTGCAAGGCTACTCGGATGCCGATTTAGGGGGAGATTCCGACTCGAGGAAGTCGACTGGATATTTGAACTGGTCCGATATGATGACCAAGCCGGTACCAGCATGGAAATTTGAAGATTGCTGTGAAGGAGCCGGGCTGATGAATTCAGCACATTGAAGCCAAGAAAGAAGGCCGGGTTGTTGAAGGTGAAAACCCCGGTCTCACTGAAAAACGGAAGGGGGAGATTTGTTGGATAATTTCCGTTTTTAGTTGATAAGATATAATCTTGGTTTTTATTTGATAAGATATAATCTTGCTTTTATTTGATAAGATATAATCTTGTTTTTATTTGATAAGATATAATCTTGTTATTATTTGATAAGATATAAATCAAATAATATTTGATAGCTTAGGCCCAGCCCATTTCATCCTATAAATAGATGAGTAAGGGTGGAGGCAAGATACACAGAAATTTGAGAGCCTCAAGTGACAGTCTTGAGTGATATATTTGAGCAAGCCACCGTGCCTGCATATTTGAGAGCTTAGAGTGAAACACTGTGAGCATTTGAGTGACCACCATTGTTGGAGAGGTTGAGTGTATCACCACATTGGTGTGTTTTTGATTCATTGTAACCGATTATTGTTATAGTGGATTTTGATACTGGACTAGGTCCCGTGAGTTTTTCTTTTCTCACATTGAGGAAGGTTTTCTCACGTAAAACAAATTCTGATTGTCTCTCTCTCTCTCCCTTTTGATTTTATTTCCGCTTCCGCAAATTGATTTGAGGGTCCGAAATACCCAACAATTATTCATATCCACATCTAGGGAAATATATGTTCATTGCTTCAGCAACCTTTTGACCACATAGTTATTCCTTCTCAAACTCATCTAGGACCATCTAACAACAAATTGATCTAGAACCACAACCTAATCTTAAAAAACTTCATACTTCAATTCCTAATCCATATGGAAACTTTAAAATAAAAAAAACTGTTATAAAAAACTGTACCCTTTGATTTTAAGAATAAACTACCAATTTGATCCTCGAAGTATTAACCTCTCCCCCACTTATTCTCTCAAGTAATGTAAATACGAAGACTATCATTTTTCAACATACGTCGTGTTAGTCCCCCCATTAATCAAGTTGTTTTAAAATTTTGTTAAGTTCCATGTTGACACCTTAAACATAAGTAGGACCTTCCCCAGTGCCCCTTTGTATCACATGTGTATCCATTGGATCGCTTTTCTCATCAAATAAAATAAAAACCCACCAATGTGGTCCTTCAGATTATCATTCCTAAGTAGTCTGGAAGAATTCTTGTGTGATAAATTGACTGTAATGAACTGAAAGAATTCTAGTATATCTTCCCCTTCCTTGTAGTCCGTCTTTGAAGCATGAACAGAAAAATGAAAGAAAAGAAAACGCCTACATCAGACCCTTTATTTTGTTTTGAGGTTTCTTGAGATGATATAAATGTTGTTCTAAAAAATTCCTTTATTCTGTTATTGGTATTTGGTCATGTTGCTCTAAATTTTTGGTCATGCTCGAAATTCCACCAGATAATATATGTGTTGATCAAGAAAATCATCTTAGGCTTCATCCTTATTTTGAAAGTATGGATGAAAATAGCAAACCTGTGTAGGAGATCCTAGCCAGTATCTTGATGGCACATGCATTTGCACACACAGTTCATTGTGAGATAGGTTTCCGGTCGGTATGGGAAACTTGGATGATGGTCCTTTTAAATTCAAAATCCTGAAGATTTCTTTAAGGATTACTTTTTTAATTATGGATTCTATCCAGAGGTTGGTTCTGTGAATGTGTAGCAGATACCATGAGAATAGCAGTGCCTTCAAAAGGATGACAGATACCGGTGTTTAAGAAACTAACCAATGGTTAATTATGTTGAAGAAGTTAAAAATCACATATGGGAATACCATAAATATATTCCTTATTCAAAACCAACCAAGGTCCCTGATCAGATTCAACCTTACAGTGCTGCAAAAATCTGATGATTTTGTTTGAAGGCAAGAGAAAAATAAAAGCCTTCATATATTCTGTTGGCCATCCATGATGCATTTTTCATCGTCCTATTTTTGTTGATCTTTTACATTAGTTTTTAATTTTGATGCTATTATAATGTTCTGAGGTTCAACTTGTTAACTACAGACAATAAAGAATGGACTTTTAATTTTGATATTTTGCATCATGAGCAATGGTACTTTTGGTATGTGGAGTTGTTGGGAGTGTTCGAATCTTTATTTTTGATATAACTATTTGAAATTTCTTTTGATATAAGATTCTTGCTGCTAAAGGGGTAGCTGATGATTAATATCGAGAATATAAAATTGACTAAAAAATATGTGAGAAGAAAAAATAATCAAAAGATATATTGGTCGATTCGATATTTATAAAGAGAAGGGCTACCTATAATTACGAAAGAATGTGATTCGAAAGAAAAATAAATTAAGCATCAATGAATTCGAACAATGAAATTGATAGTTAGATGACTATTCAAGAAGGTTAAATGAGAAGGAATGCGGTACAAACGACAAGATCTGAAGAAGTTCGTTGAAGATCGAAGACACGTGTCAGCATCTGCATCAAAGACCAATTATTTATGCTTCTATAAATAGGTGAAAATGTAATATTGTTACTCGGTTACCATCATTCACATAATTCCATTACACCAACTATGTTGCACATATATGGAAAAATATATATTCTTGCTCATTTTCTGTCTTTTTAATAGAATAATCTTCATATAACATCTCCTTTCGATAACTCTTTCTGCTGTCTATGACTCTTTTCCTCTGTCTATGATTACTTCTTTATTATTTTCAATTATATATATATTGATCTACGGTGTTATTATAAATTTATCACTATAGTTATAAATGTCGTTAATTCAAATGTTGTTTTATGCTAATATAAGAAAAATGTTTACATTTGTAAAGATTAAATTTTATGATGATGTTACTCGATCTGTAATTACAATGAAGTTTGTTGTTAATATAAGTATCTAAAAAAATATACAGTTTTATCAAATTAAAAATATAAATGATTGCTAATTTGAATATAAAGAATCCTTAAAATATTTTGGTTTATTAGTCCTTAATATAAAACTCTTATTTATTGGTTTATAGTGGTCAAATCTAATATCAAATTTCTCAATCAACAGGAGTAAATCTAAAGGTGTATGAATATGGAAGACACAAGACTGGTCTGAGAGTTCAATTTTATGATCATCAACTTGATCAAACACTAGGTTTTTGCGGCTGTCAGTGTGCTGCAGAACCAATTCATTTACAGCTTAATCTGGCTACATATTTGATAGAGGCAACAGTCTAAATGAAGTTCTAGTTCTATAAGTAGGTAATAAAAATAGAGATGACATTCTACCAATACGATAAATATTGTTTGAAAGGACTGAAATAAATGGGCCTGATGTACTCGTTGCTTTCTTTCTTCATTTTTCTTCAAAGATGTGGCAAACACAAAATGTTAGATTTTTTATTATTTTACATTACCTGAGTTTTGAGGGACCAAGTAGAAGAGAGGGTAAATTGATGGTTTACTCTAATATATCAATTTACCAAAAACTCAAATAAACTGAACTGAAACAACATTCATATAATTGAGAAATATGCAATTAAATTGAAAGGAAAAAAATCCACAACCATGAGCATAACCAAAGCTCAAACATCAATTTCCATTAATCCAAATCAGTAAATAATAATGAGATAATAAAAAAAAACATTGTTTAAAATAAATAAATAAATAAATAAATAAAAGGGTAGGCTTTTGCTTTTGAAAGATGTACTAGGAATGGTGAGGCTGTTAAAAAAAAAACCAGGAATGGTGAGGGGTTGAGTTGGAGTTTGAAGTGAAGCAATGGAAGCAGAAAAGTGAAAGAGAATGTAAACAAGGGTCATCACTGTCCTTTTCCTGTCGACAGTAGAGTTCGGTTTTGATGATCATATACATTCTGCTGTTGTATGTTTCATTGATTTTACGTACTTATTAGTTTATTATCATGGGATGCAAAGTTGTTAATTGGTTCGGTTTTGATGATCATATACATTCTGGGCTCATGTTGCATTAGACTATGGAAATTGCTTCCTGCACCGCTAACTTACTTCTTACACTCTAATCCGGGATGAAATTTACATTTCAGATTATCTATTTTGGAATTTAATAATTTACATTTTGGATCAAATTTCAGAAATTCATATCCTTAATGTAAAATTACATTTCAGATTATACTTTCTGGAAGGTTAAAAAGGTGCAGGAAGTAAATCTGGAAGTGCAGAAAGTAATTGTCTAAGACTATCATTTGAAATGCTGATGTTTATCTGAAATCAGTTGGGCTCAGTTATTGATTAATTGGTTTATAGATTTGGGTGTTGCTATTCTGTTGGCCCTTATTACTAAGTTCACCCGCACATTTTTTTTTCAATCAAATATTTAACTTAGGAGTTAGGACAATGTTTATTCAAGTACAATTTTTAATTCTATAAAAAAATGTACAATATTTAATTAGGATAATATTATGATTAAGACAATATTTAATTTAGTACAATATGTATTATAAGACAATTTTTAATGTAAATCATTTTTACACACATTTAATATGATTTTACTATATCACAACATTCTATTAATGAACATGACGTTGTGGTAAGGATCTTTAACAAAAAGGATGATGTGGTAAAATAATTAAAATTTATCAGATGTTTGTGTAAAAACCTTTTAGTATTGACATTGTATATAAGTTAAATTTCAAAAATAATTCATACTCTACTAAAAATGTTAAATTATATATAAAAAATTATGTTATTTTAAATACATGCATTACTTCTAAAATGTTATTGACAATACTTGTAATTATAGTTAGCGAATGTAATTTTATAAAATTAAAATTATTAACATCTTATTTGATATGAATTATGTTAAATGATAGATTATGTACCTTTTTTTTGTTAAATGATAGATTAAATGAATTTATTTTTTAACATGTTAATAGTGAAATGTTAAAAATAAATAATTATAAAACTTTGATTAGTAATGTCTTAGTTAATAAAAAAATAAGATTTGATAAATTATATTAAATTCAATTCAATATTGAATATAAAATTCGACTAAAACTAAAACCTTACCAAAATTTGCCACGGCTCTGAAAAATAAATGCTCAGAGTAAGGTGACATACTGACATTACTGCCTTAATCTCGATTTAATTGGAAAGGGAATAAAAAACAATTACTAAAAGCATATTGTGGAGCCTCGACGAATGACCTACCTCGAAATATCTTGCCCGACCCTTCGTCATCCAAAGATGGAAGAAAGCAACATTTGGTGATGTATTGCTATGCCTGGAAGCAAGAGTTTCTTGATTAATTTCTATACCTTTTTTAAAGTTTAAGAAGAAGACTTTCAATTATTTTTTTCATAGTAGTAACTACTATTATTAATTATATTTTATATTTTAAAGATATCTTTTAGTTATCGTGATATGAATGCAATAATTTTTTCAATAATTAATCTCTAACAAAAATTAAATTTTTTATTTATAGGCTAAAATTCAAAACCTTAATTAAGATATTTAAATTCATTATCATTTAAACATGCTGAAAACATATAACATTCAAATGAAGAAGAAGAAAAAGTTGTTACTATTAGAAATAAAGTATTTTTGTTTTTAATTATTATTATTATCTAAAATATTTAAATTCAAGATCTTATTTAAGAAGATCGAATTTAATATCATATAAATCAATAACTTATTAATAATAATGTCTACATAATTTTTTTACATAAATAATGTCGTCATTTAACATTTATGATGGTTATGAATATGAAATATATGATTTTTTTAATTCGTTTATAAATTTATGTTGGTTATTCATTGAGACAAATTTCAAACCTATATTTTTCCGTAAAGAGAGGAACACAAGCATACACATTATCTATCCCTTTTTTTTTATAGCTTAACTTGAATGAATGGTAAGATTATCCTGTCAATTTTCAAGTGAAAAGGCCCAAAAGTTGTTCTTAATTATGCTTTTGTTGAGCATGACCTATACATGTGTGAGTACTACAGTAATTTTGAATTATCATTCAATCAAACACAACTCCTTTCATTCATTGAATAAATTTGAGCCGTTAGTATTAACTAATTACTAATATTTTTTATGTTATTTTATTTTATTGAAAAATAAAATTTTCACATTCTTTTATGAATATGTACCTTTTTTTACAGCTTAGCTATATGCACCTTAGGACATTAAATTTTAGTTAATTAAGTGCAAGATTCACAACTTAATGATATTTTACAAACATCGAATTTTATCAACCTTATGCTGAATTAATCGTTCTTATTGAATACTACTATAACATAATTCAATGGTTTGTTTTATAATTTTTTTATTAAGAACATTAAGTTTCTAAGACTTATTTTCAAAATAAATAGATTTTCTTTTATCATTGTAAATATATTTCTACTCAGGTTAGATTCATTTAAAGTGTAAAAATGTATAAAGTACGAAAATGAAAATGTACTTACTATTAGTTAAGTTTATGAAGTACATCTAACTTTAGAAACATCAAATCATTATTATTTTCTTAATTTCTTAAAATATATTATCAAAATGCATTTAATAATATTGACCAAAAATATAATTTACAAATATATTATTTAAAAACAGATTAAAAAAATCCTAAAAGTGACACTAGGCATGGCAGCAGGAGCGGTCAGGGGCGATTTTTACTTATACTATTCCGCCCCGCCCCTCAAAACCATCTGTCCCCGCCCCCAAAAATCGATGGGATTAAAAAAAATTTCCCCGCCCCTGAACATTTAAAAATTACTATTAAAAAATTAATTTTAAACAACAACCATAGCATAAAATTTGATCGCACTAAGTCTCAAATGTATGTAATTACAATAAAATTTCAACATTAGATATTTATTGCTGGAAAATAAAATTAGTTATGTTCCTAATTCTTCAATAAAATTAAGCTTTTATCCCAAAGTATTCCATATATATAAAAGGTATTTTTGTAAATAATTAAATATAGCATAGCAGGGACGGGGGCGGGGGGATATCAGCATTACCAAAATCGTCTCTGCCCCCGCCCCCAAATTCAACAAGCGGCGAAAAACTAAAACCGAATCTAAAACCGATCAACTTGATTTTTTCCCATTGACATCAAGACGGGTTCGGACATATGCCCACAGATGCGGATCAAGTTTTCATGTCTAAGTGACAAAAAAAAAGACCAAGCTGCTTGTTCATGCTTCTTTTCAAAAATTGACTATGTTTATTTAATTGAGTGAGAGTGACATCAAAGTTGAAAGGAAAATAAAAAGAAGCCTACAAACGAAGCTGTGAATAACGTGGTCCCTTTAATTTTTGGCATTCGACAATTAAATTGTTAGGCGTGGAAAACAAACACCAACGAAGAGAAGGGACACTGGGACACATTGCAAGATAATATTAACAATAATAATAGACGAAAGAAAGACAACTTAGCCAGATCTTTATGGGCATATTTCGTTTAATCATTTTTTTATTTCAACGGAAATAATAAATAAGATTGGAGATACCTTTAATTGAGTTTTAGAAGACGATTTTGTTGAATATATTCGTTCTTAAAATGATTATAATTTTCACAAACTCTTAATTTAAAAAAAAATTACATTGTAAATAAATTATAAATTATTCTATAAGAGTTAGCAATCTTATTATATATAGTAATTTATTATTGGATGAAAGTATAAGCAATTATTATATTACTAGTATATTATTCTACTAAAATTTAGATTTTAATAATTATGTATTGTCAACATAAATATTTTTGCATTATTAACCATGAAAATTATGTCAAATATAATTTATAAAGCAATTATCATAAAAATCAATAAATTTCTCATAAATAGTTATTTTTAATTAGTTAATAATATATATTTTTATATTATTAATACATAGACTATTTAATATTTACTCTTGAATTTAGCTGTATACGTTATTTAAATAAAACTTAGTTGAAGCTTGAAAATGTTGAAGCTATCTTTTAAAAAAATTAATTATTTTAAAGGTTAAATTATTCCATAGATTCGTAAACTATTTCATACTATACAGAGCAAATTATAATGATACCATGTATTTTACTCGAATTACATATGTATTTTTTTTTCAACTTACAAAAAATATAGCATTTTTTGTTCCCAATACATGGCACCCTTCTCCTCTAAAGGATGTTAGCTTCATTTTTTTTTTGCTCATGTGATTAACAAGTGATTTTTTAAAAATTTCTTTATCCAAAATACGCCTCCTTCTCCTTCATTGTTTCTAGTGCTTTTTGGTGGGCAAGGACAACGAAACCCCATTTGTAGGAGGTATGTTTCTGCAGTTTATTTTGGTTTTTGGTTAGATCTGTTCTTTGTTCACCCAAGTTGTTGTCATTCTTTGGTGGGCTTGGGACAATGGAATCCCATAATGACTGAATATTACGTTGAATTGAGGAGTTCATGGGAAGAATTGGAGCATTATGGGCTTATGCTTAGATGCACTTGTCCAGTAACTTGTGCTTGCCTAGTTATGAGGAACAGTGGAACACATATTTGTTTCATCAACGAGATTAGGTGAATAACTTTTTATGGGATTAAATGAATATTAAAAGAGTTTAATCTCCTATTCTCTTAATAGAGCCATTGCCCATGTTAAAGAGATATGCTATAAAAATCATGGATATCCTCTTACATATGGTAAAGGTAATGTATACGCATTAGTTTAATTTTTTTGAATGTATCATTATTATTATGAAAACATTAGTTTAATAGTAATGATAATAATAATGTTTTAATATTACATTTTGCGTACCTGACGCGGACACGTATTATTGTTCTGATATTCCAAAAAGAAATAGGACATGGAGCGGATAGTGTTAGTTGAGGCTGAAGAGTAAAGAGTGCACTCCCAAGTCCCAAGAAGTAGAAAACGACGCATTACGGAAGGGACACGTGTCCAAAATTCATTCGCTATGTCCCTATTAAATTTCCTCCCATCCATTCCCCCAACCCCAACTCTCCCCCTCTTTGACTTCCCCTATGGCTCGTTACTCCTTGCTCTTAGCCCTCCTCCTCTTCGCCGCCGTGGCCACCGCCGCGATGGCGCTGGCCACGTCCGACGCCGACGACATCCTGATCCGTCAGGTGGTGCCGGACGTTGGCGAAGCCGAAGAGGAGGATCAGCTGCTGAACGCTGAGCACCACTTCGCGAGCTTCAAGGCCAAGTTTGCCAAGACCTACGCCACCAAGGAGGAGCACGATCATCGCTTCGGCGTCTTCAAGTCCAACCTCCGCAGAGCCAGGCTACACGCCAAGCTCGACCCCTCCGCAGTCCACGGCGTTACCAAATTCTCCGATCTAACTCCGGCCGAGTTCCGCCGCCAGTTCCTCGGCCTCAAGCCGCTCCGCTTCCCGGCGCACGCCCAGAAGGCACCCATCCTCCCCACCAAGGATCTCCCTGAGGATTTCGATTGGCGAGACAAAGGAGCCGTCACTAACGTCAAGGACCAAGTAATAATTTTTTTTTATAGCCAAATATTAGTTGTTAGTATTGTTAGCGGAGAATTCCAACTGCGACCTCTCCCCCTTCCCTTCTCTCTCACCAACCTTATATCTCCTAAAATTGTTATTATCTGAAGATCTTTTTATTTTATTTTTTTACTTGATGTGAAATTGAAGGGTTTTGGTTTGTGTTTGCTTTGATTTAGGGGGCGTGTGGTTCGTGTTGGTCTTTCAGTACGACGGGAGCCTTGGAAGGAGCTCATTATCTGGCCACTGGTGAGCTCGTGAGCCTTAGCGAGCAACAGCTTGTGGATTGCGATCACGTGGTAAGTTACTTAGTTTCTCTCACTTTTTAGCTCCTTTTTTTTTTTGAACTTGCCTTTCGTATTCATTAATACTATAAAGTGGTAGGTGAATGATTCGAAAATTGATTTTTGGATGAATTTTTTTTTTTTTAACTTGCTATTCCTATTAATACTAATACTAATAAGTTGGTAGGTCAATGTATGGAATGTTGATTTTGATTAAAATTGTTTTTAAAGTGAAGTGATTTATTTTTACATGTTTTAGTCTAATAGTGTTAAGTGGGAAATTCAAAGATGATTTTTTTTTTTGTCCAACATTAAAGTTACTTAAATTGCTTCAAGTCAAATTCGATTGTGGAACCGAGAATCATTTTTTTCAACCTAGGATCAAACAGGTGAACATCTAAAGTCGAGTTAGCTGATTATTTCAAGGTGATTTTGAATCATCTAAAGTGATTCCATACACGCGTTATTATGAAATTGGTGTACATGATTTGAATGTGTTTCATATGTTAGTGTATGATTGGTAATGAAAAACATTGCTTTTACTAAATAATTGCTTTATTCTGATTACATGCTTATAAATAATTTTGAACGCATAATAATACATTAAGACACGATGTGCCCGTCCGTAAGCTAACAAACTTCAAAATAATTGCCGTATCCATGTTAGACATGTTTGCAGATTGGACATTCCAGATATTATTAACTGTGTTGTACAATTTTATTTTTTTTACTGTTTTTTCTCTACTATTATATCAATATTAATGAATTCCGTAATAATAAGATATATAATGGTTCTGATAGAACATGGATGAATATGATATTAGATGTTCGAATTTCAATTTTCTTTTCTAAATGAAGATTTGTATTTTTTCTTTGAATGTTGTAATGTAACTGGGTTGTACCCTATAATTTTAAACTTTATTGCATTTCCTTGTTCGTGTAATGTGGCACTTGTGTCTAGTTCGTAAGACAGTAAAATAATAGAAAAATTAGCCACCATCCTGATATATAATGATGAATTAACGGCTATGAATCTCTCCCAGTGTGATCCAGAAGAATATGGAGCGTGTGACTCAGGCTGTAATGGTGGGTTGATGAACAACGCATTTGAGTACATACTTCAGGCTGGGGGAGTACAGAAAGAAAAGGACTATCCATACACCGGAAGAGATGGCACCTGCAAATTTGACAAAACCAAAGTTGCGGCCACTGTATCTAATTACAGTGTGGTTTCCCTTGATGAAGAACAAATTGCTGCAAACCTAGTGAAGAATGGCCCTCTTGCAGGTCACTTAATTGTTCTCTGTGAACAAAAAGACTTGGTTCCATAACTTACTTGCCACCATTCCCCCCTACAAAAAGAAATTATAGACATATCTGTTTGATCTTTCCTTTTTTCTTGAAAAAAGTACAAGACACGGATTTAATGGCAAAATATAGAAATACTGACCTTTGCTTTGCTTGGTACAGTTGGTATCAATGCAGTTTTTATGCAGACATATGTTGGTGGCGTCTCATGCCCATACATCTGTGGGAAGCATTTGGATCATGGGGTTCTTCTAGTTGGTTATGGTGAAGGTGCATATGCTCCCATTCGTTTTAAGAACAAACCTTACTGGATCATTAAGAATTCATGGGGCGAGAGCTGGGGAGAGAATGGATATTACAAGATCTGCAGAGGTCGAAATGTGTGTGGAGTGGATTCCATGGTCTCAACTGTAGCTGCTATATATCCATCCAGCCATTAAATACAAGGATATGCCTGATTGTGGTTGTGTGATGTGATACTGGGCTAAGGGGAGTTTGTATAAAAATTTATGTTGTGAACTGTATCGTGTGGTACTGGTAAAATTATCTCCATATAGGATCAGGAAACTGCCAAGACCATGTTGTTTATGTAGTATGTAATTTCTGTATGTATGCTTGACAAAGTGCCGTTGTCCATTGTTATGTTATGGCCAACTTGGCAGAGTAAATGAAATGGAAATACTTCAGTATAAAATTTTATTGCCCCCTAATATTTGTGGTGCATGTTTGGAAATATCAGGGTAATTTGAATTGGAAAACTTAAAAACTAGCTTAAGAGAATAGTTCATGCGGAAGGTGAGTTACCAGTACCCTATGGTGAGAAATTAGAAGTACTGGATATACAAGAGAGAAATCCAAGGAAATGTGTGGTCCTAAAAATGGTGCAAGATGAGCAACTCTTTATGAAGATTGGCGGGGTGGGGTTGTTTTAAACTGCAACAGGGGAATACTTGCTACTGATTATGTCTCAGTTATTGCATAATTAAACTAATATACGTGCCACTGTCAATATTGGTTCTTATGGATGTGGTAGTGCCATACCCTAAAGGATACCAAAATGTTTATTTCTGTACCTTTGAGTTTGTGCAGGCATAAAAATTTCTATGGCCTTAGGACTTCAAAATGTCAAAATTGCAGGACCCCTAATTTGAGTGCTCCTCTGCTTAGCCTGTCCTATTCTGTTAGTGGAATGGATGTATCTGTTTGCAAGAATGTGGGCATAACAAGATTTTATAAGAACACGTTAAAATACTAGTAGGAATAATAAGAGCCAATGCTAATAGGTCTAGCAAGCAAAGGTTATCTGGTATAGGATTTTACCAGGCTTAAGGAACATCTGAAATGCTATAGTAATATAAGTAGTCTACCTAAGCAATGTTCCAAAAGTTTGCATTCACGAGTTGAAAATAATTATATTAAAAAAAACTAGTACATGCTTAGATCAAAGGTTGGAGACCAACACTTGCAAAAATGAAAATAATAATGCAACAATGATGTTGTTAAACCTGCATCACACACACACACAAGGGCTTTTTAAGATGTCAGATGATATTCCTTATAGTCCTACCACTCATATAATATAAAGAACTTACCATGAGCTGGACTTAAAAGACCAAAATCTGAAGATATTGAAAACTAGGATATGATGCATTTCTAAAAGGAAAGACATAACTTTAAGGCCCATCCATAAAAGTCAGAGGATGATGCATCTAGAGATGAATTTCTAAAAGGAAAGATATGACTTCAAGGCCCATCCATAAAAGTCAGAAAAACTTATTATGATAAATTAAAAGTAGCACTTTGTCAAAGAAAAGATTTGACAACTCTAAATGAGCTAGACTGCAACAAGCAAAAACTGAGGTAGATAAATAAAAAGCTAGGATATGAAGAACTTAGAGATGCATTTTAAATAGGAATGAGTTATATAAATTCAAGGCCAGTCCATGTATAAGTCAGAAGATAAACATATTATAGAACAAGTAACTGCAGCTAATGCTTGGGGTAACAATAGACCGTTTCAATTCTTATGCCACTCATCTACCCTGAATGAGCTTTCCAAGCAACAAATCATTGAAATAAGAAAACCCGCTAAACTTGTTGAGTTCTAGGCAGATAATTATGTCAAATATTAACAAGAGAGTGCTTGAGTTCTAGACAGACAATCAATACATAAAGCAACTCAGAACCTTGTTGGAAATAGAACATAGAAATCTACATATATAACTCATAGTCTCATACATAACCATAAGATTAGGGAGATACAGAGAGATTGCAAGTGAAGTATTTTGTTCTTCCCTGTAAGGATGCAGATAACCTAAAAACCTCAATTATATAAATTCTATAACATGATTAACACTAAATACAATTATAAAAATTTCAACAATATTATAAACTAGTATAACTGGATTGAAATAAATCCTAGAAATATATATCCCATCATAAATTTTTAAATGACATTGATTTGTGTTTAGGCAAATGCTAACCAGTGGTGTCATTGAGATATTGGTTAAGAAACTAAAAAAAAGAAAAAAAATTTATTGAAATGCGTAAAATTACACCATTCATAACTTTTTTTACACTCTCTACAATAAATATTTTCTCTTTTTAATTGTTTTACTAATATTTTAAGGATACTAGTCCGCAAGATCCATTTGTTTATTAGGAATTAAAAAGTAAAACAAATTACCATAACACTATTATGAGATATAAAGTGAGTTGAATGATTTAAATAACAAGAAAAAAGTAAAAAGGTCAGAGATTCGATCTCATTTCATAAGAAAATTAACATTCTAACAAAATTAACATTTTAAAAAAAAAACCATAACACTATTATTCAACCAAAAGGCAAGTTTTAGGAGTTCCCATTTTTTGGTACCACAAATCAAAATAATCTGTCTGTTACCCGGTAGACTCAAGCTGGTGTTGGTTAAAACATTTGATTAGAAATTCATCAGACAGAGACATCACTTAGGGTGAGACGTTTAGAAGATTCAAATTTCAGCACGCAATGTCTTCACTAACACGCACATATAAGGGTAATAAAAAGCAAAAAGAAAGGCATGTGAACTGGAAAAAAGTAGTTAAATTTCATTATGTCAAGTGTAATATATTTTATACAAATAATTCTAAATCTTCTCACAACATTATATATATTTTTCATTGTCAACATCATAGCAAAATTTAAAGAAAAAGTTTCGAAGAAAACCGGTCACAAAATTAATATAAAAAAACTGCATAAAACCACATGCTAGTTATATTTTATAAAATTTTCTACACAAAATGAGAATATAAAAGCCATAAAAAATGAGTTTAAAAATGAAAAAAATATTATTAAAGAAAAATAAATTAATGAAATAGTTATATATGAAAAATATTAGTATAAATGTTTAAAATTAGCTAAAAATGCTAATGTTATTACAAACAATTTTTTTTAAATAACCAAATACAAAAAATTGAAGTGCAATATTAACATAAATTGTCCACCAATATAATGATG
>CM023957.1:31940122-32011882 GCA_013407115.1 Glycine latifolia
ATAATAATAATAATAATAATAATAATAATAATAATAATAATAATAATAATAAAGAAAATAATTAAATATTATTTTAATTAAAATGTTGCTCTATATTCATTCAATGACTTGAAATGCTTAACAATTAATAAATGAACAACTTAAAAAGTAGTTTAAAATAATATAAAAAATCTTATTAAAATATAAGTAGTTTTTAATATATAATAAAAACTGAAAAAATGTTTGGGGCCCATACCATTGGGCCAGGCCTCCTCCTTTGAAGCTAAGTTGTTGACCCGACCTTTGGTATATATCTATAGTTTTTTTTTTTATATATATATATCATTAATGTCTAAAATCGTTTAAACACCAGTACATCTAGGTACTTTAAAACCGTTAACAAAATTGAAACTGTCTAAATTTTATATTTATTCCCCTGTTATTCCTAAATATTTAATAAAAAATATTTTTACTCTTTTTTTATATAGTGTAAGATTTTTATTATATATATTTTTATTTCTCCTTTTTCCATTCATAAAGTAGTATCTATTATTTTTATCTTCTTTTTACATAAGATAGAATTTCTTGTTTTTACTCTTTTATTTCATAAGATATTGATAATGATAAAAAAATTATTATTTGGAGATTTTTATAATTTAGTACTTATTTTAATCATTATACTATTTAAAATATTTATTTTATTATTTCAGAATATACTTCAAGATATCGATATTGTTAGTGGGAGGTTTATTTTATTTTTATTATTTTGATTTTTTTATATTAAATCACTCATTTTAATCATTACACTATTCACATTATTGTTTCTATCTTTTTACATTATTATTCAACATATTTTTTACCACTATAGTGATTTACTCAATGAGAATATAATGTCTACTTTAAAGTATGTTATTTTTACATTATTTTAAATTTGATTAACAATATTTTAAGATATAATATCACCAATTTAATCTCATTATAATATTTATAAAAAAAACTAATATATTAGTTGAATAAATTCAAATTTAGTAACTAGTAGCTAAAAAGCTACCATGTAATATATATTTTTATAAAAATAAAAATAATATATTTTTCCTGATAAATAAAATTAAAATGTGTATAAATGTATCATATAAACATATCTATTTTTTAATATATTTAGCATAGTTACTGCAATAGATAATTTTAATAAACATTTATAAGATAATAAGCTACTTTAATAATTTTCAGTTAATAACTATTAACTTTCAATTACCACTAGCTGATTGGATGTATCATCAATTTTATCTAATTATAAATATTTCTAAAAATTAATATATTTATTGAATAAATTCAAATTCTTAAAGCACCTCATTCTATTATCTGTTTGTGACTCCTCTCCTTTTAAGTTATAATAAATCCATTTTCTGTAACAGTTGAGTTAAAGTGTGGTTTTGCCAAAACTCATCAGATGGATGACGGGTACCTAGCATTGTCAGTTCCCATTTCCCTGTAGCTATAACCCTGTGGTACTTAACGCTTTTTATCACTCACCCCAAATTTACTTCTCATTTTTAATTTGGAGCATAAAGATTGAAATAATAATAATTATTATTATTATTATTAATCCTAATATATATATATATATATATAATGTGAAATGATAAGTGCGTTATTCAGTCGGAGCATGACCAATTCAATCGACTCTTTCTAACCACAGAAACCTTACATATTATGAAAAAAGTGCATATCATGTCGAAGTATTAGTACAGGATCAAATGATGGAGATGATTAAAGTCTTTTCTCATAGGAGACTTGATTGAGAGAAGGAAAAGTGTCGACCCTCCTATTTATGTAATTAATGAAGCTACACTGAAATCAATCCTGGATAATACACTTCAACTAATATATAGGTTAAAATGATCCATTTAATCTTTTCAAAAGAGATAGAATAATATAAGCATTGATCATGTAAATGCAAAATTTGAATAGGTATAGGAGGAATATTGTTGTTTTTTCTAGAACTAGTTGCTCAAATATCTCTCTCTCATATATATATATATCTATCTATCTATCTATATATATATATATATATATATATATATTCACATGTCACATGCAAACTTGCTGCAGTAACTGAGTATCTTTGGACCACTGTGTGTGTAGCTGAGCAGATATCAAGCAGAGGGGAAAGCAGCTCTCTGGTATGCCCCGCGCTACGACCTATATTCCCCTTCTATTCATTTCACAAGCCCTAGGCCGTGACCATCATATCAAACCCTAGCTACTTCAAAGTTCTCTTGCTGAAAAAAATCTACCAATATGATGCATTCTCCGGATTGAGACCACCAGGCAGACATGAAATGGCCCGTGAATTGTGTACCCCTAGTTCTGACGTTAATGTGAGTGATTAATTTTTTTTATTGATAAATATTAATTTGATAATTTTATTAAAAATATTAATTAAGAGAATTTGAACTTATGACATCTCTATCTTCTTCATCAATCACTCGTTTAATCTTATACCTGAGTGATTAGTCATGTTGCACTGATATCTACAACAACCTTCATTTGGGCTTTTTCTATGCTGTGGTTAAATCTTGAAAACCTTAATTGACGACAATAGTGATTGATTTATCAGGTTGATTTGTTTATATCACTAGTGTATGTTATGGCTAGCGCAATCTTAGGACATATATAATAACATTTCCTGTCATTGCCGAATAATTAACTGTCTATGATATGTATCAATATTCGCGAGTACATTTAATTTGGCATGACGGAAGTCAATCTCATATGGACAATAGTAGCTAGGTCGTGTCCTATCAAATAATTGTTGACCCCAACTCAAAGACAGCAAAGCAGACATTCAAACAATTTATTACCCCAAAAATCACATTATTATATGGTTTCAAAAAGAGCTTGTTTAATTCTGCGCATTGGATCGAAGAAAAAACAATTCAAGTAAGTGTTACAGCGACCTTTGCATTTGCCTTAATGGTTTTTTGTAGTTTCCTTTCCTTTAAGCTAGCTGCTGGTAATTGTTTGTAACTTTAATTTAAATTTTAAAACCCATTCCTTATTGGCTTATTGTACCGTACCTAAAAAAATTGCAAATATATGTATGAATCTATTTATCGTTAAAAAAATCAATTTTAAATAAGTGTCGATTATAGGTTATTTAAAATATGATATATATATATATATATATATATATGGAGTATATTGAAATTGTGAATAATAAATATACTTGACACATTTTAAAATAATCTTCATATAAAAATTTTAAAAAATATTAAATATTTTTTATTTGAGGAGTCATCGTTTTTCACCGTATTAATGGCCATCATAATTAATAAGAAAAATATCTATCCATGGAGTATGTTGAATTTGTGAATAATAAATATACTTTACACATTTTAAAATAATCTTCATATAAATTTTATTTTAAAAAAATGTTAAATATTTTTTATCTGAGGAGATGAAATTATATTTGATTAAATTACCTTTTCAGCCCTAATGAATAATGACTCACCACTCCAGTATCCCCAAAATATGGAAGTCTCGTATTGTGTGCGCATCCATAAATTAAAATTAAATCATGGTATAAAACGTCGCTGGCATGGGGAACTATATTTTTTAGGAGCACAGGACTTGTGCACCCAAAAAAGAAAGGAATATACACAATTGTATGACTAGGCATTTGACTAGACAGTATGTCGTCTAGCCATGAAAAGGTTCCTATTTATCAGCGCAATCAGAAACTAATAAATCCTTGCCCTAGCTAGTGCGAGAAGATTGAATAAGTTTAAAAAAAAAATCCTAATATAAGATCGTTTGATATGCTATTAATTACGCCCGATTTGTTGGAGTATTTGCCAAGCAATTAACACAACATATCACGATCTTGTTTCGTGTTTGAACCTTCAATAAGAAATACAATTGTAAAATAAGCCTACCATAAATTAATGGACCAATTGAGTTTAACTCAAGAAATAAAGATGCAGCATGATTTGAATAGACATCAAACATCATAGCATTCTTGTCTCGCATATGTTTTTAACATTAATAATAATTATCATTAGTACTATATCAAGTAAAACTTCTTATAAAATTAACAATGTTCTTAGTTCTTTACTAGATGCACACATCATCGTATATATAATAGAAATAATTATCATCTTATTTTAGAATGGAGAGAGGTGAAGAATAAAATGGATAGATAGAGTGGAGGACATATATAGAGTGAAAAAATGATAAATATAATGTGATGTGATTGAAAATATAAAAATTTAAAAATTTTAAAAAAAATGAAGTGAAAATAAGCTGTAGAGTAGGGTGTGTTTTTATATCTGTAAAAAAAAGGTGTTTTTATAATTATCCTACCAACTACAATCTCAACACACACAAAGATAATTACATTTTCCCCCAGAAGTTGAAAATGCACGATCAACGTTCTTGTTATTTCTTATCTCTCAATGAATTGAGAAGGCTTATGAAAACAAATTACAGTCATTCAATCTAGAATCAAATTATAGTTATATGTTCTCTTAAATTTCTATTAACATCTAGTATAAAGCTAATTGCATTAATTTTGGACATAATATTGTTTCACTTCTCACAAATAATGATTTTGTTATTAATGCAACACATTAATATTCTCATCTTACACAGTTTTGTGCATGTGTTCACTGCCGTTTTCAGATGATTATTAATTACTATTTTAGAGGTTTTATTTTGATGAATCTTACTATTAGCTTGCGATCGAAAATACACGTTTTATACAATCTTTTAAACACATAATGAAACTTAACAAGTGTTGTGTAATTTTCTTTTCGTCTCTCTCTATTCTTTGGGCCAACTCTTTTTTTCACTTTGACCCTTGTCTCTATGTCTCCTCCAAAACCCATGAAAATGATTCAACTTAAACCTTAATATTCATACAATCATAAAGATTATTCATGACTAAAATATCTTGGCAGAAGAGAACAAAAATTTCATTTCAATTCCTAGATATAGAAGAAAGGTTAAGAGCAAGAGATAGGGTACGATGCACCCTTCTGTTGCTACATGAATATGATCAATACTTATATAAAAGGATCCGGAATAGATCATTTGGGGAATAATTGAAGGAAAAGGCATTGAAAGAGGTTGGTTATTATAAATACAAAAGAACAAAAAATATAGATGAAGAAGAAAGAGACCGCTATGGTCTCAATCAGCTGAAGGATGTGCAGCACATGTTATGGGTCAGTTATTACAAAACAAAGGAAATTTTCGAAAACTTTTATGGTTCTTCCTTATGAACTAAAACCAGCAGTCTAGGGAAGTATATCATTAACCCTATCATATCATATGTACCTTGACCTATATCATTGGTGGCAGTAGCCACTTGTATGCAATATGAACTCACCTCACATGCACATACTTTGAGAAGCATTAAACATTATGTGCCAAAGAAGAATGCTTTTCCAACTCTAGCATAAGGAATAGACATCCATGGATGATGGTTGTCTATTCCAGTGGCCAATTTTATTGTGGTTTCAGAGAAGTAGTTGGTGTAAATGCTAGTTCTAATTCTCCATTTATACGTAGTACAATTAGATATGCATCGATCGTTCGGGGGAGGAAAAAAAGGTATAATTGAAAAGAAAGGCACATCCCAGTCCAGTGTGTAGTGGTTTCACTTTTGGGACTATGGTCTACAGTTTCAAATTGGCCAATGCATGAGCGTACGATTTTAAATAACGGTTCGCAATTATAATTACGGTCACAATATCAAGATAACTCTCCACAATCATATCATAGTCGAATTTTCTTACAATTTTCTCCAAGACACCGCAATTTAAAACCATACATTGGAGACAAAGAAAAGACGCACCTGTTTTCTCCCCCCCAGAAATCGTGCGTGGAGTTAAAAGAATGCTTTAAAAATTCTATGCATAACCAAACACGAAACCTATTTTCGTTCCATTTTGATCCGGCAAACCAACGGGTAAACGGGGGAAAAGAGGCTTCGAGTTGAGCACCAACCACAAAGCCTCATTCCTCATTCAATAATATTCATCCACAAAAAGAAAAATACTATATAAACAAATAAAATCTCAAATCATAACAAAACAAGACAAAACAAAACAAATTAATGACATAATAATATTAACAATAATGCACACATCCAAATGCCGCCTGCTCCAAAGAAAAAGCACCACGAAAACAAAATATATTTTCATGTGCTCTAGAATTGATGATCGAGAATGAGAAGTGAGTAGTAGTATTTCGATAACAACAAAACAACATGAAAATCTGCACTGAGATTCGGACAAAAACAAAACAAAAAAAAACAAACAACCCAGCCCCCCTTTAATTTCGTGAATCATCTTCGACGTAATCATTTGTGAACTCTTCTTAACTAGTCTAAGCTAGTAGTAGCAGCTACTTCAGCTGATGATGTTAAGAACTTAAGATGATGGCACATATAACACCCAACAACCTTAACCATAATAAGAGTCCATGAAAAGAAAAAATACTACCCGGTTTCAAGTCTCAATCATTATTAGCTTAGCTAGATAGAAAGAGAAAGAGTGAGAGTGTGAGAGAGAAACGTGAAACGTCCTTAGGATCTTGGGGGTGGGAAGAAGTGCGTACCAGCCATGTAGGCATTCATCGGAGCCGTGTAGAGTGAAGCCTCAAAAGGGTTTCCGCTTGTTGTGGCGGCGGTGGTGGTTGTGGCTGCAGCCATTAGACTTAGTGGCTGAGCTTCGCCACCGGAACCCTCACAACCTGCACCCGTGTAAGGACCGTCCGTTCCTTGGTCGTAGAGAATTCCCTTGAAAACGTGTCCTCCTATGTTCACTGCGGTTTGATACGCGTAACGCTCGTCCGGTGCATCCATTGCACTCACTTTCACACACCGAAACACCGCCGGAGAGTTTAGCTCTGGTGGAAATTGCCCCAGCTCCAACCCTAACCAATAACCAACCAAAAAAATCAAAATCAGAAAATGAGAAAAGTAAACCATTTATGTAAATCAAGGAAGCTAGCTTCTCTTTTTTATTTTTCTTTCTTTCTTTTTTCCTCCATTCAAGAAGGGAAAGAAATCAAATAATGAAAGAGCTAGCTTCAACTCTAGCGGATCACATGGAAATTAATTTTTCGTTAGTTTAACTTATTAACAGTAATAGAATAAGGAAAAAGAAGAGAGAGAAAGCAAGGTGAAGGGTGACTATGGACTATGGAGTAGAATTTCATTTTCAGAGTGAACTATGACTGATATATGGAGACTAGATGTTAGGTATCAGTCATAGAAGACTATAGTTAATTCCTCGATCGAGATCTCGGTGTATCTTAATTTCTCTAGCAATAATATATAGACTCCAATAGCTATATAGCTGAAAATTCATCACTAACCTATACACCTCTTCACGCCACAGGACATACTCATCACCGAAGAAAGAATCTTAAAGTCTGTTGAGAACTCAAGAAATTAATCTTAGGTCTTAACAGGCTTGAGGACTGACGTGTGAACAATATAAAGGAAGGATTTTCATTTTATGTTTTTATTTTCATAAACTTTTCTCTCTCATTTTCTATTGTATGTTATCACATATAATATATATATATATATATATATATATATATATATATATTTTACCTGTGGTGGTGATAGGAACTGGAACGCAAGCGAGCGAACTAGCAGCAGCACCTTCGATGTTTTCTCTGTGTCGTTTTGAGTGATCTCCACGAAACTGTGGCTGTTGATTCTGTTGCTGATGCTGCAACGCAGAAAGTTGTTGCTGTCGTTCACGGCGTTTAGCCGCGGGAACCCAAGTGCTCTTAACGTGAGTCTGACACTGAAACCCTCGACTCTTGCAGCAGGTTCTGCATCTGAGGTGTTGACAATCTTTCTTCGCTTGGTTCCCACAGTCCTGACAGTTCATTCCGCCGCCACCTACGCCGCCGCCACCGGACCTCATCACCGTGAACCCGAACCGGTTCGACTCATCCGAGAAAGACACAGAAACTTCGTCGTTAACGTTGTTGTTGGAGGAGCTATTGTTGTTGTTTCTGCGACTAGGGCCCACACCGAAGGAGTAGAAGTTGGTCAAGTTCTGGTGGTGGTGGTGGTACGAGGATTGTGGCCATATCTCGAATCCCTTGTTGTAGATCTCCTCGTTAACGTTGTTCCTGAACAAAAATTGACCGTTGTCTTCCCTTTGATCTTCCTCTTGTTCTTCTGCCTTGTTCTGCCTTCCTAGAGAGAAGAACCCAGCCATAATAATAATCTGTTGTTGCACTCTTTTACGATCCCCAATTCAGAGATAATATCCATATCACTAGAAAAGAACCTTCGCGAATCTTAAAACAGTTTTTTTCTTTTCTTCACAAGTTTATATATTATCAGAGACCACAACTGTAATAATATTTTTGGGTTTCAAGAGTATAAAAACTAAAAATGTGTGCCTTTAATTTGCTGACTAATACTAATAATAATACTCCACTTAGTATATTAATTTGCACCCGCTCGAACTTTTTTTTTTGGGGTCTTGTTGACTCTCTCGCAGTCACTGTAGCTAGACCGTGTGGGGGCGTCTCAAGTATGATCTTCTGATATGGTTGGTTTTTTTTTTTTTTCGCAGCTTTTGAGGAAAACTGTTTTTTAAATTAAAACACACAAAAACAAAGTAAAAAAAATAAAAAATAGAAATAATAAATGTTTGGTTAATTGAATTCCCTGAGTAGTTGTTTCCCTGGGCGCAATTATGGCACGGAATTAGAGTCTCTGCTACGCCGCCATGACAACTGCACCCATCCACTCTACTGTAGAAAATCTCATTTATGAATTTTCGGTCATTACTGCACCAAAGAGAATTACTCAGAATACTGTGGTGGGTGATGTTGTTTTTATAATTGTGTTTGTGCCTCTCTCTCTCTCTCACACAGACTCAAGCTCAAACTCAAACTCAGTGTGTGTGCATGGGGGAACAACAAAATCTGTCACTGCCAACTTCTCTTCTCTCACACAGTTTCTTCAATAAAATCGCACTCTCTCTCTCTCTCTCTGGCTTTCACCATCAGACGGTGGAGGGTGTTCCACGTGTCGCGTCACTGGCTTTTGTTTATTCGTCCTTGCAGCGTAAAACCCGCTGGAACTTTTCTCTCTGACCGTTTTCATAATTAAGATCAGAACCGGTTCAAGGATAAGATGATCCAAATCCAAACCTTTATTTTAGATTCACTAAAAAATAAATTTTTGTTTATTAATAAATATATATTAAGTATATGTGTTATTAAGGATTGTCTGCTAATATTCCGCGCTATTATACATAAACTCCTGCAATTAAGATTGTTTTCTTCCTATTTTTAATGTATGTTGTGAAGAAGCGATATATGGACTATGGAGTGGAAACTGGAACTGGAAAGCCAATACGCTGCATCACGCACATGCACTTGCGTCCCTAACACTTCCCCATCACCGCTCATAAACTACTTCCACTTCGCCATCAACGGCTCTCCGATAACAAATAATGCCAATGCACCCACCTTTTGAAATTGCTTCTTTTTTTTTTTTTTAAACCTTTGTCAATTGTGAATTTAATCGCGTAAAGTAATGTTCGCCTTCAAATTCCTTGATGATAAAGTTGCTGGAATCGAATCCGTTAATGAAAGGCTTTCCGCTCTGCACCAATTTATTCATCAATTATGATTTTGATGAAATATCATATATGTTGTATTTATTACAAATATTTTAGAATTTAGTTGATGTATTATTATAAAAGTTTTTATACTTTTAACTAATCAATACTTTTTTTTATAAATTTTAAAATAATAATTATAAAAATCAATAAAATTACTATATTTAGCATTGATCATTGAACAAATAGATCAATTGGTATTAGATTTCGTGACTTAATAGGTATACATGACTCGGAAAAAAATATATTAAAACTTATAATGATTCTACTCATCTTAAATTGGGTTGTCTCATTGAAATATACATGTAATATTATATTTAAAAAATTATCATACATAGTAATTACATATCAAGTTCAAATTTTGAATATGTGACTATATTACTTGAAAGAAGCGTTTTTTGGTTTATAATGGTCATGTATCTATAATATTTAATCTTGATGAGATAGTTGTAGCTTTGCAAATGATCCATCTTCTCTAGTGTCATACCCTCAAAGAAGTCACACTCACGACCCTCTTGTCTCCCCCCCTCCAAACTGATTCACTCATGTCCCCAATCAATCTCGTCCTCCTCATCCATTTCCCATATTGCCTTTGTACTTAAGTGTGACAACTAGAAATTATCTCTTCAACCAAACCTTTCATCAATAACTTTTTCTATCTAAAACATCAACTTAAACCTCTGATCAATATACATGGCATAGGTCCTCAAGAAAATAGAGTGGTCCAAGGAGTTAGAGTAAGCATCGTCTATGAAATTAGACATATTAAGTAGCGAGTGCACAAGCATGAGCACCATAGTCCAATCACACATCATCCCCATACACTTGGATATTGCAAAGACACACGCCACATGGATGAGACATGAGATTCAAGATCCCCCTTATATACTTCTCGTTTGAAGAACCAGCGGATAAGTTGTGATTAAAGGTAAAATGCCACTCAAATCTAAAGCTAGTTGGTTCTCGCCGAAATGCGTTGAGGCCCAGCAATTGATTAGACATCAAGGGGTAAGGCACTATTTTGGTGTAGGCTGCGAGAACAGTACCAAATTGAGATAAACTCTGAATACTAGATATGACCTCAAAATAACAAGGTCAAGGTCGGCCAGTGAGACGATGGGGGAATAACTTCATCATTGAGAGGGAAACAGTCCGGATCACCAGTTAAGGCCCCTAAATGACTCCCCAGTGATAAAGTACTTCTCGTTGGATAGGTGATCATCATGATGTGTCCTTTTCCCTTTAGCTAGCCACCTTCATCTCTAGCACCATGTTGATTGCCACCTTCATTATCCCTATGCTTGTATGGTGCTTAACCACCCTTATTGTAATGTCTAACTACTTTCAGGATCGTTAATTGTCCCTACAAACTAACACAAGATTTTTCAGTGTATTTTGTCTTCACTCACACGCATCTTGGAGAACTTTTAAGAAAATCACGCATATTATAATTCCTCCAAGTCAATCAAGTTCAATATTGCAGTGTTCTTAAGCAACGAGTTATCGAAAAGTATATGCATATAGTTGATATAAGTAGTTCTAATTAATTCTTTTAAGTTATTTGCAACTGTATAGGTGCATACCTGCACAACATTTGAATTCTTCTCATTTGCGTGTGTATTTGCGGAATGAACAATTATTATACTATTCAAAATCAAAATTTTGAAAGTCAATTTCGTTTATTTTTAAACTTAAGATGAAGTGAACCTTGGTATAAAAATAAAAGATGCAGTGACCCAGCCAAATTAAAGAGGTTTCGGTTGATTTTAAGTGCTATTAATGATTATAGTATTTTTAACCTTTTTTTCCTGAAAGAATGGTATTTTAAGCTAATTTTATTGAACACGGATCTTTCTTTTCGAAACTAAATTTAAAAGGAATTAAAAAAAATATTATCATTGATTTAAGTGAAAAACGATTTAAAAAGTTGATATGTGATGTCACTGCTCTAATTATTTGTGTAGTTATCATAAAATAAACAAATTTATTCTCGGGTGTACTGAAAATTTACCTGCCTCGTGCCTGTATTTTCAGTTTACTTATATCAATTCGAACCTCGTCCCATCCCATGCCTCGTATTCCACTCAAAATTCTTGGCGTAATCATTATATGATTGACACTCAATTTCACATAATAGTACTGTCTAATACTCTAATGTTACTAATTGCTGGATAATTAGAATTTGCAAATGCGTCCATGCCGCGCCGTGTCGTCTGCGTGCTACCCTACAACGCCCTCACTAATTAGTTTCTCTGTTTAAGCATGAGGATTTAGGAGTAATATAACATACAGAAGTAATTTTTTTAGCATATACTTCTCTTTTCTCAAATATAAAAAGAATATAATACTCTTACTAAAAATTAATTGACCATATTTAATTGTAAAGTAATTTTTTTTATTCATTGAAACTTAATATTAAAATAAAAAATAATCATTAAAATTAACACCTCAACTAAATAAAAGATATTTTAAAATAATAATATTAAATAAGATTAAATTAGTTAAAATAATTTATATTTAAAAAATATGTTTTTTTCCTTATATTTAAGATCGAAGAAAATAATAAACTTAAAAATAATTAAAGTTTTAAGATATTAAATATTTGTATTTTTTTTAACATATAGTAGAATCTCTGTAAAAAAAACATATAGTAGAATCATTTTAAGTTGAAGTTACTCATCATTTAACCTTTTTTGTGTACTTGGAAGACCCAAACTACTTTAGTTAAACTCACTTCAATTATAGGCCTTCCATTGTGGAACATGCATCAAGCAAAAAACTCGAACAATATGATTATAATTTTTTTCACTTTGATGATTACCACATTGGGCGGTGGATATATTTCTCATTGACATTGTTTTATTTTTTTTAAGGAATCTCATTGACATTAATCGTTGCTTTTATCACTTCCACAACAGTAAATTCGTGGTTTTCCAATCCTATTTATTTGTCTTTTAATAAGTATCGCCGATATATCATTATGAGAGTGATAGATAGAGTGAAGAGTCTGACCTTGTTAACGCGTAACGTAACCCACGTTACTTGACGCGTTATGGGAAGACCTGCCAACATTTTAAAGGGGGGGGAAAGTAAAATGCAATGGCATTTTCAATGCTATGATACATTTTAAAAAAAAAACTTTTAATGTGTTTAAATAATTCAGAATTTGTCATTTTATGTGGGTTGACATACATGCACATATATAAATGCCAATAAAAGATTGTAAGCTCTGAGCTAACATTAACTCCTTCCTTCCTAAAATTGAGAAGATGTAAAAAATACATTGTATCCATGACAAGTTATCACCGCCTCCCAGTTACAATTTCTCAATGACATTAATTTGATTTACAAGGGAAGAAGAGTATATTCTAGATAAAACTTATTGGTATAAGAGTAACACCTAGACATGTGAATGACAATACATACTTACAAATACAATACATCCATTCAACTATATATGGGCCCTTAAACAAATTTCTCAATGTTATTAAGTCCTTTCATGTGGGAAATCTGGTAATTCCGATATTGACCTGTTCCGAGCCTCATTAATTGTTTGTTCAAAATTTCAAATAACAGTCCAAGAGGTTAGCTGCCATAAATATTATTTCATGTGCTAACATTTTTGTGTTATTAGCAAGAGACATAGAGGGAAATTTTGTCTAAGAAGACTTTCCCAAACAGCATGAATTTGTATTGTAATGTCATGGAGCATGACTCTACGGTCACATATCCTACAGTGTGCATAGCTGGTCATATAGTATAGTTTGTACATGATTGGTTTGCTGTTGAAAATAGTGTGTGACACACATTTCAATATAAATCCAACCGATAAAACAAAATAATAAATAAAAACAATTATCCTAATTTGTTAATAAAATTATTTTTGTTTTAAACGTAACTTTACAGCAAATTTTCAACCATATTCCTTGGTTGTTCCCTCTCACCGAATTTCTAGAAGTAAATGCTGCAATAGTGTAGTAGTAAAGCAAGTCAAGTAACAGAAAGATGGTGGATGAAAGAAAATTTTGGAATTGGTCAATTTGTAAGGATGAAACAGCCTCATGCTCAGCTACCTAAGCTAGCTGTCATTTGTAGAAAGCGAGAGGCACAAACACAAAACAAAAAACCGATCAAAATCAATATCTAAATAAATTAAAAAGGGGTGTGTGCTTATTAGAAGCAACGGAGGTAGCAGTGCAACCCCCTTACTTAATTAAGTAGCAGTAATTTAACAGTACGTGAGCGCTGTCCACAGGACTCAAAATCAAATGAGAAAAACCTTTACAAACTACAAATGATTCACTAGCACGTGAACCGCCCCAAAATGTAATTAATTTATGACAACAAATAATTGGCTTCAATAATATAACTGGACCAGGTAGCAAGAAAGGACACGATCTCATCACCTGCGTTGCACTGCCGTACGCTATTTGTTTTTTGACACGAGATCACAAATAATTAATTATGTTTAAATTGAATAAGATTATTGTTATGATAATCACAAAAATTCACATCATTCAAAAGTCAAGATAAAGGATTATTTATAAATATCATTTCTTTTCAATTCACCAAAATATTTTATAAAGACAAATTGTAACAATACATCAAACGTTTAAGTGCGCAATATTTTAAATACAGATAATTATTATAAATTTGGGATTATTGCTAGAACAATTACATACCAATTAATTCACCTGTTGGATGCTATATTAATAATACAAGCATGCTTTAAAAATTTCACTCAACCACTACCAATTTACTATTACTATTATACCGTTCCCAAAGCCAAACTTAGTATTCTAAATTTGATTGTTATTAGGGGCCCGAGGAAACAAATCATCTTTCCTTCAACTATTACTACTACACCATTATTTGGCCGCCCCCCTTTGTCCACTATGTCACATTCTCGCACTCTCAAGTAACTTTGTAGTATTTCTTTCAACGATGATTGATTAATTTTTTTTCCCTTTTTTCTTTTGGTAACTTTTGGCTGTTTTGTTTTTGTTCGTTCTCTGAGGCAGCATTAAAGATGCAGACCAAGACTCTTGAATCAATATAAATTATGACTAGACCAATTAGTGGCCCAATTGAAAATGATGCTCTCAATCTTTGATGGTGCATTTTCGCAACATGGAAGTCTCAAACAGGTCAACAATACCTTTTTGGAAAGACAACATAATATTATGGAAAATGTACCCCGTAAACAAACTAGTTTAGCTGAAGACCTAGGCACAAGTGATTAGACTTAATTAATCTGAATCAATGATAGTAATAAATAGATGATATGACTCATTGGCTTATAAGTTATAACTAATACAGTAGTTAAATGGGAATGAGACTTACAATTATATGTAAAGTATATTATTATCATGGCGTGGTTATTGGCAAAAGCCAAAAGGAGAGCTAAAGAATTGAGAAGACGTTTCTTTAGGGGTTTCAATTTTCAAAATTGAGAAGCGTAACTTTCCTCTTTTTACTGCTCTTTCTGTCTTGCAAACTCCCTCTCCCCCAATTTAGTCTATATATCATGATTGAATTATAGACCAATTTGAATGTCGGTTTGGGCTGGCCCAACATGATATAACTTATTTAAGAGTAACCATCATTGGCCATTTCTTTTCTTCTACATTAACCCATAGAATCATGAATTACACATAATGGATGACGATAGCTTAACAAGTCTAGTTACTCATCCTAGCTAGTTTCCTGTTTTACCATCTTAGGTTTTCAAAAGGGATTTATTATCACTTTATTTGCTTATTGTGATTTTTTTTTCTATTGTGAAACCATTGTCACTTTTTTTTTAACTTTTTACTCTGAAAACATTCTTTGCCAAAGAGTTTATATAAACTATTGACTTATCAAATATCTTTTAATGAAAAAATAAGACTTGAGTCTATACTTGGTAAAAAAAAAAAAGAGAGACTTGAGTTTATAGTAATGATTCTAAAACTGGACTGTTGATCGAATTTCTGGAAGTACTTATTTACAGTTCACTAGTTTAATTGTAATTGACGTGATGATAATTATATGTATATATAAACATTTCAAACCATTTTTCTGACACAGATTCTTGTTCACTTTTATTGGTGATTGGTTTTTCGTTCCTCCAATATTCTGTGTTGCCTGAATCAACTAAATTGGTTTGACTAATATAGGTTTCAAAATATTGTTTTATATTTTCAATTTAAAAAGTGAAAAGAGGGAAAACAACTAATAGAATTTCTTGATATAATAAGATGAGAAAAATGTGTGTGTTTCTCATTAGAAAAGAACAACCAAAAAAACCTCACAACAAAGTACATCTATATCATGGTCTTTAGACAATATAATTAAAAAGAAATGCTTCTATAAAAAATATAAAATAATATTGAATGACAAGAGTGAGGTGTATTTATTTTGTTGTAAGTATTAAAAAATTAAATAAATATTTTTTTTACCAAATAAATGATTATACTATATACATAGAGTTGAAGGGTGTAAAGTTTCGAGGATTTTCGTTATTTACAAAATAAATTTCATATTACATTCAATTAAAAAAATTTAAACATGGCGAGTCGGTGGGTTTTTATCATTTATATAAATATTGTTCAACTTTTCATTTGTATTCAATGTCATGAGATTTTTAATTACATTTGCATTTCAATATTTTCTACCTCGTGCAGGTCTCTTTCTTATAATATAATATGTTCTATCTTAAGCGAATTTTTTTTTCATTTATGAGTATTCAATAATGACACTAGAACTTGGTTATTATAAAGAATACACTCTATGCATACTTGCGTTGTTAGCTTATATCAAGTTATCCATAAGACACATTGCTTTGCCTCTGCATAACTAAAAAGACTTTTCATAAATTAAAAAAATCCTTATACATAAATCCATTACTAATCTTGTTATGACCTAACACTTGTTTAAGTTGATTATTAAGTCACACCATTAATTCTAATCACACAATAGAGAGATTTTTGTTAATGGATTAATTTTCTATAGATTTGTGAATTCTTATCATTTATATTCAACTTTTTTATTTATATCCTAATATAAAACCTCTTATTCATACTCATACCCTAATAATACATATGTAAAATTGAATAATTGATACCAAGCTATGAATTTCTTAATGTTAATTAGTATATCACTGAATTTATAATTTTTTTCAATCTTGAAACAACTAATATACTAGAAAAAAATCCTACAAAATATAATTTTTTATAGATATTACTGCCGGTGTTATTGTTTTACACTATCAACTAATAAAAAATCATCATTGTATAAATTTTATTAAAATTATTTTAAAAGTCAAAGTAAACTTATCCTTAAAAATATTGTATTGGATAATAATATAAACATATTTATATTTTCAATGATATATTATTTATCATTAAATTTGACAATTATAACTCTTAGTTTGAATTTTATATTAGTATAACCGTGACAGTAGTTTATTATTTAGTAACCTTTTTAATTTTTATATACCATATATTAATGTAAAAAATACATTTTTAAGCAATTAATTAGATAATATTTAATATAAAAAAATTATCCTAATTTATTTTTTAAAAAATAAAGTATTTATTTTAATTTTCAATATAAAATGGTTGTTTTAGTTTAATTTATTTTTTATTTTGATGATTTTATAATTTTATTAATATATTTTTTTGTGTATTATATAGTATTAAAGTATATATTTAATTATATCTAAATGGATATATTTTTATATAAATTGTTTTTATTTTTCCTACAAAGTTAAATACATACGAAAAATCTTAATTTCATTATTTTATTTTATTTTATCTATCTATACAAATAATTAATCTTTTCTCTTTTATTTTTATTCTGATTATTATATCTAAGTAGAAACGTTTTCCTTCGGATTTCTAGTAATGTTATTCTTTTCAATGTAAGTGTGTCCCATCGCAGCATCCCTTCTGCTCTCGAGCCTTGTGCTTGCTTTCTGAGTTTCTTCCCTTCAAACTTCAAACGGTCCTACTTTCCTACCTGCATCCGCATGCATGGCTGCATGTTCATCTGATTTCGTACATGTTTCCATTTTTTTTGTATCGCAGCTGAAACATTATTTCTTTTAAATACTTTTAAGTTTTTTAGAACTTATTTAAAAACGTGAAGATTATATAGGTTTTGTATGAAAAGTCTTAAAAAATATATTCAGAAACATGATTTATATTTTATATATTTATATAAATTAAACAAAACTGTTTCAGTGTTTGTAACTTTTTGATTTTTAGCTCTTTTTCTTCTTCTAAAGGTTCTTGATTTTTAGCTTGCTATTACATTGTATACATTTTTAAAAAGTAATAATTCAATAATAAAAATATCATCATCAAGTTATTCTTAAATATATAATTTATTTATCATATAACCTTCATTTAATTAGCTTCAACAGCGAAATTCTTATATTATTTTAATTCAAAATTATTCAATATAATAAATAATCGAGCACTAAGTTCTAGTACACTCTTCAGAACATGGGTGCCACATGAGCTTTTAATTAATTAATTTATTTCATAAAGGCTTTTTATTTATTTATTTATTTATTTGATAAGAAAGTGCGAAGAATGTAGATTTACGTCAATTGGAAACGAAGTTTGACGTGAGATGGTCCCCATGCGCAAGTAGATATAGTTATATAGTTATAGGGGTTGGTCCAAAATCAAAATGACCCTGCATGTGAGTGAAATGATGGTAGATGAGAATATAGATTATAGGAAAATTATTATTATACACTATTTTTTAGTGGCAGAAGGAAGGAAAATTAAAAATAAATTAATGAATAATTGTATAATAATAAATGATGTGATGTAAATAAAAAGAAAAAATAAAAATATTATTCAAAGTGTACGAATATTATTCTTTTAGATTATATAGAGTTATAGGCCAAGACTCATCATAGGTTTCTCTTTAAGTGGATCATTGGCCTCTCAGCCGATAAATTGTCATCATGTCTCAACGAAGGTAACACAAACTTTATCCACACTGTCTTTTCTCTCTTTTTTCTTTTCTTTTTATTTTCAATTAATTTTTTTAAAAAAAAATAACCTTTTTTGTTATCAGATCCTTACGTTACGATTTGCGATCGTGACGACAGAAGAAGAAACATATCCTTTTTCTCTCTTTTAATTTATATTTTGTTTTAAGTGCCGTGTACAGTTATTGAGTTTTTAAAGTTTTTAATTTTGCTCTGAAGTCCTCAAAATACTTTTATTATCAGGTTTAAAATCTTAATATTTACAAATAGATCCTAGATTTACAATGCAACATATTACTCTCACTTTGGTATCGAATGGTTGCAAAGTTGGGGCAAAATAAATGAGTAAATCTTAAATTTAATTACGAGTATATTTATTGAATTTGATAATCTAAAGCAAACTAGTGTGTTTTTAGCATAAATCCAAACCAATCAATCTCATGAACATCCTTAATTTTAATCTCTTAAATTGAAAATTTATATTAATTATTTTTATGCATAAAATGATATTAGTTTAGTTCTTGAAGTTGAAGACTATCGGTAAAGTTAATTTGATTTCATCTTTAGTCAACTAATTTCAGACAAATTCATATAACATGCTAAAGTGTTTTGTTGGAGCCAATATTAGCCCATTGCGGCAATCTAGACACAAGAAATGGTCATTTAACCTTTGAAATTATAGAACGGGTCAAGTTATTTCCTAAAATTACTAAATTTGTAAAATAGTCTAAAAAACTAAAGAGTATCCATCAAGTTAATCTCGTTTCACCCCAATCCGAGTTATGATTTGGTTAACGCAATCGATCCATGATGTCAATTACAAAGAGAAGAATATTAGTTGGGTGTGTGTGGTTCATGAATCTAACCAAATCGCAGATGTTTTAGCCAAACATAGTTTAGGTATGCTAAGTCAGTATCATGTTTTTGAAATAGCCCCACATTTTTATTTGTAGTGTTTTGAGGACGGATGCTACTAGTATTAGTTTTCCTAGAGGTTTTTAGGGGACTTTTGTTTATTGATTAATCATTCAAAAAAAAAAAAAAACTAATGACATAAAACATATTGAAGTGAGAACTTAAATGCCTTACTAGTAATCACATAGGTCCACATGTGGCAGCCCAATCAATCACATGAATCAACTAGTTATTAAGGTGAAATTGTTTTGTATTAATTATAAATAAGTTAATGTGTCTTAAAGTTTATAATGTTATTCTATACGGAAGAAATTAGATTAAATAAATGACTTAATAGTGTGAGGGTTGAAATTGATCTATGCCCACTCTAAAATGTTAGAAACATTATCATAAAAATATCAAATTTACATGGTGATCTTAATATTCTAACCTAAGACATCATTTTTGCTCTCTATATCTCTTATTTTTCATTTGCATTAATTGTGCATACTTTACTTTATTCATCAAACCCAATAAAATAATCACAAATTGATTCATAATCTTTTTAAAAAAATATATATATGTTTCAAAATCACCCCTCACATTTTTAAAATGTTTGAAATATTTATAAATAACAACGTTGCATTAATTTAAGTGAAATCAAGTTTAGATCCTTTAAAGTATTAATTTTGAATTTTGTGGATGAAAATAAGTATTGAAAGAGATAATTATATTAAAGGTGACCAAACAATTTTTCTAATAAATATTAATTATTAACAAAGTTAATGAATACATCACACTTTATAATCTAATTACAAAATATTATATCATAAATTTTATTCAATACATACCTTTGTTAAGCAAATATGAAATATGTATAGAAATTTATTTTGGATTCCTTTAAGTTTTTTCCCCTGGAGATTCACATAACTGCTCCTAAATCATAATAGCAATTAAAAAAATGGTAAATTTATTTCCTCACTCATTGGCCCTTGAGTGTGCATATCAACTCTAATAACTACCATACTTGTGTTTTTCTTTTGACTGTGCAAAAGAAATCCTACATTTTTTTTGGCTGAAGTGCCCAAGCTAAAAACACCCAGGACAACTAATTTATTTCCACAAAAGAAATCCTACACTACCCATCATCATTTTTTTTATCATTTTTATTTTTATTTTTAAATATTTTCTATAACATAAAAATTATATGTTAAGAAAAAATAATAGAGTAAAAAAATTGGCATAATTTATTTCTATTATCTTCTTTTGTATATCCAAGCAAACAGAGAAAAATTCTTCTACTTTTTTTTCTTTCTTATTTCTATCTATCCAAGCATATTTCTTTTTCAGTATATTTTTATTTTATTTTTCCATCTATATTTCACTCATAATTTTAAAAAAGCAAAGAATTTGAGGTGCATTTTACATTCTATTTTTGCACATATCTAAAAAAAATAATCTCGATCATTTAAAACTACCATCCTTTAATTTTATTTAGATTTTCAATAGTTTTAAAAAAAAGTATGAATAGTTAAAAATTAGAAAATTAATAATAAACTTCGAATTCAACTGAATAAAATAAGGATTCCGACACACAAGATAAATGAGAAGGGATTAAGAGAGTTACTTTTTATCCCAAAATTCACTTTTTTTAAATCTAATAATTTTAATGAACAATTAATTTTAGTCATTAAATTTTAAAAGAAAAATAAGAATGACGAGGATGAAAAGTAACTAATTTCAAAAACTAAAATACTAAAATCAGATATATAATTTCTTCAAATAAAAAGGATATACAATTTCTGTACTAAAATGGGAATTCAAAGAGATTAATTAATTAATATTAATATAGATAAATCATAAAATTTGGCCTTTCTATACACCTCTGTATTATGCCATTTCTTCTTTTGCTGCTTTTTCACCTCCCCGTTGCTTCTGCATCGTAACTGGCTCAGCCACAATCTCCTCCTCTTCCCTTGAGGTCTTTCTCCTCACCTCTCCTTCATTTATTCTACTTATGGATTTTCTGTGAAATTTCCAATTATAAACATTTGCCTTGCAATTAGCCAAATGGCATATCAATTAATATTGGCAGATGAATGAATTTGTATTACTGATTAAGGAATAGGTTCATTGTCTGATTTGTGCTGACATGCAATGTGCGTTGGACTCCAAGGTTCAATTCAAGCTTATTACCATCAGTTATGCTTACTTTTGCTATACAAAGAAATTCTTATCATGCATTTGTACCTTTTGGTTTTATCTGACTCTGTTCAAACTCTGTAACTTATTATTAGGTAGAATCTAGCTTGGTTACAACTAGATATTTTTTTATGCGGATGGCAGAATAACGTTCAGCGTATTCAGTAATCACTGTATTCTTTATCTTATGTATTATACACTAAGCAGGAGCACTTTCTATATCTAAGTCTGAAATATTTCCTTTTTAAATTATAACTGATATGCATGACCATAAGTGCCTTGCTTTTGGAAACATTTGACATATAGGAAATGCTATGTATGTTATATATTAGAAGTCCTACATATATCATCAATTTCACGATTTAATGCCGTATTCTGCTTGGTATGACTGCTTATATAGTTATATCGTATTTTTTTTTGTTGACTGTGTATTTATTTGTTGACATGTCTATTTTAGGCACGATATAGCTAACTATTGGCTAGAGCTACTTGTTTTTTTTTATGGTAAATATTAATTATTAATTTGTTAGTTTTGTAGATGAAGTAATTATGATTCGTGAGCAAGAATTCAAATTACTTCCGCTTGATAGGTTAAAAAAATTAAATATAAGGTGTAATTTTGTATATATATTTCTTCTGTATAAGTTATATAAATTGAAAATTGTTAATGAGCCTTTGTAAGTTATTATATTGGCTGGTGCTTTAGGGATGGTTGTTTCTTGACATGGTGTTGGAGCCTTCTTTTTGCAAATGATTGTTTTATCTTCATCATTAATCCTTTTTTAAAGTTAAATTTAAAGCACAGGTTATTTCCGTGCTTGTGCTTTATTCAAGCCTCAAGTCCAAAGGTTTTTTGTGTCAAGAGAAGTGAGAATTTTTTTTTGCTAAGCAAGAGATGTGTGAGATATGATGTGACTAAAAGCAATTTCTAAGCTCATGCCTAATAGCTTCAACTTTTGGGTTGATTGTGTCTTTGCATTTTCCTCCTTTTACTTCTCTCTTCCTTTATTTCCTTTCTCAAATGCTCCCTTCTTTGTCATTATTTGTTGTGCTCCCTTCTTTTGTCATTATTTGTTACGTTTCTTCTTAGTGATTCTCTCTCTTTACTTTAACTTGCATATATCTAGTTAAGCATTAATGTTTTCATATTAGTTCCATACGACATTGGGTTGATCCAGTAAATATCTTGTCAGAAAAGTCTTTAGACTAGCATATATGAATTTTTGTGACAACTGTTAAATTACTTTTGCACACCCCTCATTGTGCCTGCATTTGTTTGTCTTGTTTACGCCCGAGATGAGAGCCAATCATCGCTAGAGTGCTAGTGATGTCACAAATGAGGTCCTCAAATGCCAGAAACAGATAATTGAAATCATTTTATTGCTTTATGCTCCTTCTACTTACTGGGCCTTTAAAATTCAGAGCTAAACTTATAGAAACATAAAACTGATAACTTCTGTTTCTAGAGCTTGACATCAAAAACTGAGAATTGTTTGATATGTGAAGATATACATATCATTTTTTGACTAAAAGTATTACCTCCCTATTCTTGAAACAACAACAAAATCCTAGATCTTCCACAATCCAGTGGAGATCAAGGTAGTGCCTCCCCTTTTTCAGCACTTTCAACATCACAAATTGACAGACTATGCATTGCATTGCTTCCCTTGTTCTATTTTCTTTATCAACACATATACAAGGCCACAAGGGTAGGTTGAGCATTTGTTGGCACTTGTGTAAAACCAGATTACTTGATACAAATTAATAATTTCTCAAGGATGCATTTCAATTCTCATGAAAATTTCCATTAGGATATGCTATTGACTAGTAGATCATCTTTTGTAAAATTTCTTAACAATTTCAAATAGTTTTCTATGGTTGTAATTATCTCCTAAAATTCATCAATTAAGTTTTTAATTTTATCTAGTAGCCTAGCATTACAGTTGGTATAGAAAAGAAATGCTTGCTCCATTTGAAATTGGCAAGGTCATACATTTTGCAATCCAACAGTCATATTAATTTATTTTACATTTTAATTAATAGTGTCAGTTTGCCAAGTTTTTATTGGTGCAAGTTGATCTTGACTATATATAAACATGCATAAGAGAACACACACACGCACATGTCATTATTATTATTATTATTATTATTATTATTAAATCACACATACACTATACTATCCATTTGAAAATGTGATAATTTTTTGAAATTCTTTGCTTGTTTACAACTTTGACTTTATTGCACAATTTGTAATCTCATTTCTCAGTTATATACACTCCAGTTTTTTATTCTTATTGGTTAAAAATAAATACTGCATGCATCCATCATGTTCTCATGTTTTTCTATGTGGTGTAAGGCTCAAAGCTTGATAATGAGTATGGTAATTTCTAACTCTTTCTAGAATGGTCTAAAAGTATAAGATAAATTATGTAATCATGAATATGGTAGTTGGAAGCAAAACAAGTGAGCAAGTTTTGGGAACATTTTCTTCAAGAACTAAAACAAACTCCTTTAACTTTTTCCATTTTCATTCCTTTTTACTTTCCTAGTGCATATTTGGATTGAATTCTTCTCCTTGTATCAGTAGTTCAATACAAAATAGAAGGAGCAAACACAAGAAAATTAAATTATTTAGGAAAGTCACATATCTCTAATATATTTAATTTAAGTAGCTTGAACCATTATGTAGTAACTCTTAGCACTCTACATGTCTATGCTTGTTAAATTTTTCGTTAACACTTTTGAGAAGGAACTGGAAACGATGAAGCACATAACCACTGGAATTTATTGCCAATTTATTATTAATATCATTGAAGTTTTCCATGAATTATTTTATGCAATTTCATCATTTTAATTAGTATGGGCATTTATTTTCTAACATTATATTTGTTTTTTCCTCTCAGTATCATTTTAGACACTCTTGTGTTAAAAAAATTAGTAGACTTGACATAGTGAATTTCATGCATTGGTAAGTAAGATTAATAACTTCCTTCAAACACTTTTAAGTTCACTATTATCTTATTTTAGGTTAAAATGTAATTTTGATTATGTTAGTTTAATCAATTTGTAATTTTAGTATATATTTTAAAATTTTGAAATATTTAATTCTTTTATTTTAAAAATTCAGCAATTTTGGATCTTTAACTTAATTGTAGAGTTGACTGTGAGTTTTGTTAACTTTGACCAACATGTGACACTTAATTATCCACGTGCCATGCATTTAGGGGATAAATATGTGGTGAGTTGGGTTTTTTATTTATTTGTTTAACAAAAAATTAGACAGTGGAAAAATAAGAAAATTAAAATCTTGAACATTAACGATGGTGTTGAATTACATTAACATCGTCCTCGTACTGTGGGGGGTGGCCTTGGGAATGAGTTCAACCGGCGTTGGGGGTTTGTTCTTGAAGGCCAGGATTTGAGTCTGGTTCATGTTGAAGGCCTAGGTGATTCAGTTTGTTTTCCAGAAATGAAATTACCCCCTACTGAACCAAACCGGTACCACTTTTCAGATTTGCAGCGATTTCAGATTTTCTTTCCAGAAATGAAATTGGGTGTTCTAGAGCGTTGTCCTATAATTTGTTTGAAGAAGCTTTTTATATACAAGTGTGCATGTAAACTTGGTGGTGTGACGTGAAGCAAGCTTGATAATTAAGTTCAACATTGATTAACTTAAAGAGATGCAGAGGTTAGATTAATGATCGATGCTTGGCAATAGCCACTTCTGTGTATTGTATATGGATGACTAGTAACCAATGCATTTTTTAGAATTTACCTCTTTTTGTTAATGATGTAATTGGGAAGGTTAAATTTCTTGACAATAGGTACACACATCTTTTGTATCTGTATTAGGCTCATGCTTTCGGTGTATCTGTTTTAAATAGATGCACCAATTGCATATATTCTCCTATATTTTTTATCTCTGGGTATGTATCGTGTATCATGTATATTATTTGGGTAAATATAATTTTACATTTCTTTCAAAAAAAAAAAAAGAATTGCACAAATTGTTTAACTTTGCAAATTGAATGTCCTCAAGATTAGTATCTTGAAGCACAAGTGTTACTATCATTTTTAAGTTGCACAATTATTAGAAAAGTTAATAAACTTTAAAATAAATAATTTATGATTGAATAATAATATAAATTTTTTATGATATGTTCTGTTTATTCTTTATTCTTGTGGTTAATATTTTAAAAAAAATAGTCGGTTTTGTTTGAAAACCACAAGTAATTAGTGATTATAGTCAATGTCTGGAGTTTGGTAACTGCCAGCAAATTCTTGACTTCTTGTAATTCCTTGTGGTTGCAAAAACCATGAGTAAGTTTCGTAATTACTCACATTGTCCAAAATTGCATGTAACACATTTGTGACCCATGAATCTGGGGCCGATGATCCTGCCGTACATATAACTAATGCAGGATCCATTTAATCATTTGCCTACGGCAGGACCAAACCATAATTTTAACCATAGAGAAAACACATTTTAACCATAGAGAAAACCATAATTTTGTTTATTAAAATAATCTAGACCTATATTACCTTGAATATTCAACAATATATATTGTGATGAATCCATCTCTCGTAAAAAGCTTATTTCTCAAGAAGAAATATATAATAAGTGGGCCAATGCTGTTAATTACAAAATGATCATACTATCTAGTTTGGTCCTGCCTGGAAATAAATGAAACCCAATTACACTCTCCCACGGTTCAATTCATTTTTTAAAATTAAATTGTGTAAACCTAATTAACTATGAATTGATTTTATAAATTTCAGTTTTTAAGTTAATTTTCAGTGCAGTAATTTACAAAAATTATGTAGTTAATGGTTACTCTTAAATATTGTGTGATGATAAAAAGGAGTACCATATTTACAAAGAATGGGTTATCTTTGTAGAGAAGAAGTAGTTTTCTTATGGATGCATCTTAAATTTAATATCTTATACTAGTAGTTTTTAGCAAATTTTAGTATAGAGTATTTTTTTCAAAAAAAGTATAGACTATTTTGAATATTAAAAATTCGCAACAGTGATCATTTTTAACCAGCAATATTTAAATGCTAACAAGAAGTGCATATTCTAAATTATATAAAAATATAAACTAGAAAGGGACCACAATTAAAGTCGTTAAAGTGTAGAGAAAAGAAAATCACAAGTACATGCATGCAGCATGACACTTGATCACCATACATGTAAATTAAGATACATGTATTCAGTACGTAAGACCAAGACTATTATTATTATTATTATTATTTCACAAAAGAAGTCAACACTTTCATATTTAAATTTTTCAGATCAAAGTTACTATAAAGTTATAAGATGCAAATTTTAATACTTTAAAGTTAGTGCACTCAAATTATTAGAACAAAAAAATATTAAAATGCATGTGATTTTTATCCACTTTTATTATATTTTTTTGTTTTATATTTGGATTTCTTTTTTATTTAGTGATTTTGTTTTTAACCTTCTACGTTCTCATATACTTATCAAAGAAGCCAATGACAAAGTACAATTGACAAAGTGCTAAAAAAAAGAAGAGTGATACACATTTAACCATTAATTCCCGGTCAGAAAGCTACAGATTTAATTTCCAGATCCATCCGTGTCAATTGCACTATTTTATACGCAATTTTTATTTAAACAAAATAATTATATAAGGTCCCGACCTAGACCCCACAAATGTAATTATCATGCCCCTAGTCATGCTTTCAAGGACAACCCTAATGAGAAAACAGATGTGGGTTATTATCGGTAGGGTGACACTCGAATGATCTATCAAATAAAGGGTATGGGAGAGGATTGCATATATTGTTCTCTGGGTGCTCTTAGACCAGCTTCTACCATGCAATAGCATGTCCTCCCATACCTGAATCAGATTACTATCAAATAAGGGACACAGTTCCTCTCCATTGAAATTTAATTTTAAAGGTTCCATTATTTTATTTCATCGGAGTCAGAGAGGGTATCGTTAATATTTTTCAATCAATGGTATAGAGAGAGTAAAAAAAGAGAGTCATTAAAAAGCTGCTAGCGTTGCTCTTTTCAAAATATTTATAAAAATAAATTAAATGGTTTTTAATGGTACTTAAGATCTCATTTAATGAATATGCCACCGGAGAAAATTTCAACCCATGAAATAAGGATTCTTGATCAGCCTGAACTTCTATTGCGTAGACTACAGTTCCTAACTTGGCTTCTAGTTAATATTCCTGTATGCAAGAGAGGATTTGATGAAGGGAGAAAAAGCTAACCACCATCAATGAAAAATAAATTGTCGGAGGAATATCAAACTATTTGACATATTGGTGATTAACTAGGCATGTTGCTTTTGTTATTTCAACTACTTATTTTCGTTCATTAGCACTAGTTATTGATATATAATTGGAGTGACGGATTGTTGATATATAATCATTATTTGTTGCTATCACATTAATTTCTGACGGATCATTTTCTTTTGTCAACGCTTTTGTTAACTGTTCATTGCGGCAACCATTCAATTATTGCTATGCAAGACGATGCAAGAAAAAGAGAAAATGGAGACAGAAGGGTACTATTGATATTGAACCTATTGGTTAGCTTTTGCAATTCATTTGGAGACAGAACATTAGTAGCTAGATAGACGTGAAATTGGTGCCTAAAAGGGTTCAATTTCGCTAATCAAGAATCAAATCAACCGTTCAAAAGAGAAAAGAATGGTACGTACAAAATATATTAAATAATTTGGATATTTTCATTTTTTATGTATTTAATTTTATGGAATGTCTAAATGAGTAGTATTATTAGAACCTTTGCACAAGGCCAAGAGACACCCTGGCAAAGAGTGGTCAAGTTGGGGGATGCCTTGTCGGCGGATAACCCTTTGTTTGTGTCGTAAAGTGTAAAAAAAAAAAGCTTATCCAACGCATAGTATCCCATGTTTGAATTTTATGATTGAACAATGCACATAAAAAATAGCGATAGAAGAACAAGAACCTTTTCATTCAACAATTCCCATCCACATCGAGGAAGCTAGCTAGTGTAGTCAATGTCATCAAAGAATATTGTTTGTTTTTTTGAGTTAGTTCTAATCAAGTTCATCTCAATGCCAATAATAAGCCCAAGTTGGGTCACTGCCAGTTACGAGTTAGCCCACTAACCCTTGGCAACAAATAGTCTCAGTCCCACAACTTGAGAATATTCTCTTATTTGTTTGCTTTATTATTAAAGCATTTGGTGAGCATAGCACGTAATGTGGATCTCCAAACCTAACCCCCCAAACTATGAGAGGATGAATTAAGACAATCATGTTGTTCCCTTGAGCCTACGCCAATTGAGTAGGCCATTCATTTATATGCTTTTTATTATGAGTTGTTTTGGGGTATAAAGGAAAGAATATTCATAAGGGTTTTTCTTCTTATTTTTCGACTCTTATAATGAATTTATTTTAGTATACCTTATTCGAACCTCTTTTAAACTTTAACTGGATTTAGTGAAAATATATAATAAAACAAAAATTGTTCCAATCATTGTCGAATTGGTAAAGATTGGTAGAGATTGGTCCCAATGCTCGTCTATGGTAAGATGGAATTATTTTCTGCCTTTTTTCTTAAAAAATTATATATACGGAGTATAAGATTTTCTTGTAGAGTTGCTATTGATTGAGCTAGATTTAGAAGATTGTTTGGGTTATATTTGGGGAATTGGTTGAGCTAAATTTAGGAAAAGAAGGAACCTAAGATACCGACACTACAAAGATTTGGAACTAACAAATCTGATATGATAATTGCCTATTCTACCAGCAATGGACCTAAAGTCACCCAAAAAGGTGCATGGTTCCTGGTTCTCTAAGAAAGAAAGATGAATGTTAAGAAAAAAAATTAAACATACATTTATTTTCTCTTTCATCTTAGTTTCACTTCATTTATTTTTTCTCATTCTTTCATTTTTTTATCATATCAATTATTTTATCTCTCTTCCTTTAATTTTTTTCCCTAGCTTTCTCTCTTTTATTTTTACCCATGCATCCCTACCTTTTGTTAGCAAATCATTAGTGGGTATAATGTTTGTTTTTTGCATTTTTTTAATTTTATTATTAACAATTGCTCAAAACATGTGCTACTGGAATTAACTTTGTATTTCAATTGCAAAAGAATGTCAATTACTTTGAATTACATTTCATTTCGGATCTTATAACTGCCATAGTCTTTAATTAACTGGTATAGACAAAAGACCTGTTGACTAAAATTCATAATTCTTCTTCAATATTTGTAAAAGGGTTCACAGATGACAGCACAGTAGAGAATTGATCCAAGTTGAAGATCGGTGTTATCGATAACTATAGTAAGAATCGTGATCTTTCATAGACCTTTTTGGAAAAGTCAAAGATGAATAGCTTGATAAATATTTTTGATATAAGAACGCTGCAAAACTGGTAGTACAATCAAACTTCTTGACATGGGACTAGTTCATGCTATTTTATATCTGAATGGTCTATTTTTATATTAATATGAAGTTGCACCTAATAAGATGAAAACGAAATTGATCGATGAAATTCTACATTAATAATAGGGTAACCGCCGCTAGAAGGGAACAGATAATTATGGAAGACAGATAATTATGGAAGATTATGACAAGAAACCAAAATAATTATCATAGAACCTACTATTCATGGATTGTCCTTATAATATTATAAAATCGGTTTGTAATAATTATAAGGCCAGGGTTATATTAAAAACAACTAATGATACACATATAAACTAAAAATTAATATAATATTTTGTTTTTAAATAAATAATCATTTTTACATTATTCTAATATTCTAACAATAGCAATAACATACTTAAACTAAATAAAAATGCAAATATATCTTAACCTATCAAATTTTATTATGATGAGTAAGACGGTATAATGATTTAAATTTCAAGGGTGTAAAACACTGAAAATTAAACCGATTAATTTAAACTAAACGCTCTTAGCACACCCTCTAGCTACTAAAACAAGAAAGGTCCTTTTGAAAAAACTGAACCGATTAATCTAAATGAAAAAAAGATGTTAGCAACATTAACTCTTTATTATTAATTTAAATTCATTAGAAATTACAAAATCACGATAGAATTAATAAATAAGATGTGGGATCCAAATTTTTTTGTGATTTAAGTATGTTAAATAATGAATTGCCAGGAAAAAAATATAAAAAAATGGGTGAATAAATTAGGTGTCCCTTTGTTTAACTAAAAAGTTACTATTGCAAAATTATTTGATCAAGTTAGTGGCCCATATTGAGCATTTTGAGTTATTCTTTTTCACAATGATAAAGAAATAGTTTCAACTGACTGATTCACTTTTTTTTATAAAAAAAATTAACTATTTTTTTAGAAAGGTTCAATATTAAGTTAAAAGATTCATAAATGAAGTTCACTCTTGATTTATTATCATTTAACTTCTTATTGTTATTTTTTATTTTACAAGATATATATAAATTCGAAATTTATATATAATTATTACAAATATTATTTAATCTACTGTTTTTTTTTCTGATTTAACCTTATATGTATGTTTGGTGAGAAATTTGATTATCGTAAGAAATTAGAACTGTAAATTTAGGTCATGTAACTATATATAAATTGTCACGATTAAAAATTGGTTAGTAATAACACATATATTATTACCACTATCATCTCTCACATCCACCATTTATCACTATTTTTTTATCATTATTTCTTTTATTGATTGAAGAATTTTTTTTACTTAAATTTCATGTAAACTATCAATAATTTCCTTTATATTTGATATGTCAAATGGAATTAGAATTTAACTTAAAATTACAAATTTTGCTATCTAATGTTTGAAATCATTCAAATTTATTATTCTAAACCAATTCCAATTTTGATTAAATTTAAAATAGAGATTGCATGCCCTAAGGTGAAGGAAAAGAAATCAAAGAAAAATGTTTTGTGGACACCTTTCTTAGTATAGACACAGAGAGAAATGTATAGAAATGAGAGATAGGTAACTAATAAGATCAAGATGTGGTGTAACAAAAGAAAGAAATAGTGATATTAATTAGGTGTTTGGACTATTGGATGGAAACCATTTGATCCTAATTTCTTTTCTCCAATCAAAGAGTATTGTAACGTTAGTTAAAAATCTCACCTCACTTTTATAATATGTTAAAAGATTATTAAAGGCATTAGTATTATCCCTAAACCACACACCATAAGTGAACAAACCACCATCTAATGCACAAAGGAGAAAGAAAAAAATCATGAGTCACACATCAAGGTTGAAGATTTTTGTTTAGGAACAATAATTACAAAGATAGAGAAAAAGATTGTATGTTCTTGTTGAAATTTGACGAGCCAAAAGCACAAATGTTCATGCTCGTCATCATTGACTTCCCTTTGTGAAGAAGAAGAATATATACTCCCCAAATTCAATAATTGTGGTGTAGAGGATCCATTTAACAAACCATTTGAAAACAACACATCTTATGAATTTTAAAGATGTAAAACTCAAACTATTTAATAGTATCATCATTGTGTCCACCGCCATTACTTAAGTTCTATGCTTTGGGACTAACTCATTCCTTAGCATGACATGATTTTGATAATGTGTTGTTATTTTTTCTCAAGATTTGGATGAAGGTCCAAATTGAAACTTACTCTATCAAAAGGAAAATAACCTGTGACATTGACCTTGTTGTTAACTTTCCATTGTAGAGTAAGTGTCTAGGTTAGTATTTAAATTTGACTTGTCTCACAAATTTGAAAATATAATTAATCATCTTCAAACATAATATAAAAGTAAGGAGAATTTTTTATTAACTTGACACCTTTTTTATTTTGATCCATAGAAATTGAACTCAAGTATTAAGAGATTTCTAACAACTCATGCATATTACTCATCAACTTTAAAACGCATGCTTTGATTACAAGGAAGAAAAACCCTTTACATTGACATTGGTGTTTCAACTAGCTTTCCTTTGTGGTGCAAGGGGGTTAGTGTCCTAATTCGATTTGCCTCACAAATTTGAAAATGTGATTATTATCTTAACCATAATATAAAAGTGAAGTGAAATTTTTATTTACATGGCCCTCTTTGATTTCAAGAATGGGGATTGTAGATAGAGAGTTTTATCCTTAAACTATTTTTTTAGGTGTCTAAAAATCAACAGAATGATCGATCTTAAACTGATAATAATTACAACAAAAGTATTTTTTTTAGGGGAAAAAAAAGCAAGAAGGATCTTGGATGGTGGTGAATGGATGGGTCACTTATCATAGTAGTGCCTCCTCCTTTACCATTTGACCATATTTATCCATCTCAATCACTTCGCACTTTTTATGAGCATTGGCCAACAACCCCCACGCTTCCTTTATTCTCCATCACAACCTTTCACTTCAAGCTTCAAGCTTCAAGCTTCAAGCTTCAAGCTACTCACACCAATGAAGATCCAGTGCGACGTGTGCAACAAACACGAGGCCTCCGTCTTCTGCACCGCCGATGAAGCCGCCCTCTGCGACGGCTGCGACCACCGTGTCCATCATGCCAACAAACTCGCCTCCAAACACCAACGCTTCTCTCTTCTCCGCCCTTCTCCTAAACAACACCCTCTCTGCGATATTTGCCAGGTAATCAATCAACCACTTTCTCTTAAAAAAAAAAAAACATTCACTGCTATTTATATATGTTACTTTGTGTTTGTTGAACATGGATTGTGTTGTGTTGTAGGAGAGAAGAGCCTTCACGTTCTGTCAGCAAGACAGAGCGATTCTCTGCAAAGAGTGTGACGTGTCAATTCACTCTGCCAACGAACACACCCTTAAGCACGATAGGTTCCTTCTCACCGGTGTTAAACTTTCTGCTTCTGCTATGCTTCGTTCGTCAGAAACTACCTCTGATTCAAACTCAAACCCTTGTCTTCTTAACTTTTCACATCAAACAACAACACTACCTCCATCTTCCACCACCACCACCATCAACAATAACAAGGTTGCTGTTGAAGGAACTGGTTCAACAAGTGCCAGCAGCATATCGGAGTATTTGATACAGACTCTTCCTGGGTGGCAGGTTGAAGACTTTCTCGATTCATATTCTGTCCCCTTTGGTTTCTGTAAGGTTTGAAAATTCTTCCTTTCTTTCTTCTTTCAATTATCAAGAGTAATTTATGTTTCTTTTTTTTTTTTTTTTTTTACAAATCTTAGATACATAACCATAAGTATTATTGGTATGGGTCTTCTCTCATAATTGAAGTTTCATCTCAATAATCTATATTAATCTTTGATGAAACCTTTATATGTGTATTACCTAAAGAAACTCCAATTCTGATAGAAGAACGACACGGAACCACATCAAAAGTATCAATGGAATTGTGTCTTTTTTTTGGTTATGTTAGTTCTTAGTTTTTGTTAACGGGGTGATTCGAACTTGCAATCTCTCCCTCTTTTCCTTATGCTTTCACTATTAGATCAGCCTTATATCTCCCAATGCAATCGTGTCTAAGGTATTTTTTATTTTTATGTTGTTTGTATATTTTGTAATGAGTTGATGAACTGCAGAATGATGAAGTGTTGCCACGGTTTGATGGTGAAATGGAGGGGCATCTGAGTTCGTTCTCAACCGAGAACATTGGGATCTGGGTTCCTCAAGCGCCACCAACTCTTATGTGTTCTTCACAAATGGATCGGGTGATAGTTCACGGTGAGACCAATATCAAAGTTAGCAGCAGATCAATGTTGAAGGATGATAATTTCACTGTTCCACAGATTAGTCCTCCTTCCAATTCCAAGAGAGCCAGATTTCTATGGTAGAAACAAATAAACAAACAAACAAGCCTCAGTTTCCATTCTCGTGAGGCAGAATTAACAACCCTCTTTGTTTTGTTTTGTCCCTTCTCTCTTTTTCTTACCCTGGCTTATAGCTTACTCTGCCCATGTTTTCAATTTGGTTCAGTTTGACTTTTTTTTTCTTCCTTTTTCTTGTTGCTCCTCCCTCTTTCCCTACCGGGCTGTGTCTTTCTACTAGTGATTGTAAATGTAAACCTTTTCAAATGCATGTTGTTTTTTTGACACATGTTTAGAAGAAAAACAAGAGAGTATGAGCTTAATAGATATGTTCGGTAAAATTCCACACAAAATCAATCAAAATTTATTTTATTTCAATTTTTAACATAGTTATATTATCAAAGTTTATAATAAATCGTATGTTTCTTAAGAGAGCTACTATAAAAATCTAACAAACTTACATGTAGAACAGTTAACAGTTGATAATTAAATAACAGTATAAAAATCATTCGAGGTTAGGGTATATATAATAGTTATTGAGAGTTTAAATATATGGAGAGATTTCATTTGAGGGTTTTATTGTTTGAAATCAGTGGGGAGCAGGAAGAGGGTATCTCAGTGTTTTCAGCAAGGAAAATGTTTTTTACTAGTGTAGTTGTACCTTTTGGTGAGGGGGGCCATGACCATGGGGATGGATTGGGCAGATAGAAATGAATGAGAGAAAGGGGGGTGATTGCACAGATGAATATATATGATGATGGTGATGGGATTGGCTAAAAGATAAGGACAGAGGGCAGAAGAGAGGGCCATGTTTGGTGAAAAGGGTTTGAATGGATGGCATATGGCTTTGTCTCAACGTAGAAAATTCATTTGTAGGAGCAACCGTACCCCTTTCATCATTGTGCTACCTCCCGTTTCGAAAGAGGGAATTAGTTGTTATGGGCCTATGGCTTCTACTCCAAAAGTATGTTTTTAGTTTCTATTTTCGTTTACGGTTTACCCACCAAAGACATAGAGACTACCCCAATTAGTGCATGCCACAACAAAGGTGGTTTTTTGTTCTAAACCACAATACTCGAATTTATAATTTTTATTTAAATAGAAACAATCGCACATCACTTATGTGTTTGGAGGTTTTCACAAAAAATATGTGTTCATTTATAACTATTGATAGAAAAATAATAATTAAGATTTTAATAACTTTATTACACGATCTTCTTTTTTATAAAATCTTTATTACACTTTCAATCGTATATTTTTACTTGATGGATATAGTTATACCTTATTTTCTAAATATATATCTTGACTTTAGAAAATTAATCCCAGCATGTGAACACAGTCTGACATGTATGTGCTATGCTCGTACGCATCCGGACAATAAATACTGTGGATGGGTACATAGGCATAAGTAGATTGCGCAAGGCAGATTTATCAACTTTTTATAGAGATATAACGAAAATATGATTCGCAAAAGACTTTATATAAATTTAAGATCAAAGCTAAGTGTGTGTACACACACTGCGTCTGAAGTGAAAGTGCAAAAGGTGAGATGAATTAATCTTACTTTTCTAGTCATACTTAAGTTTTGAAGATATTAATATTTTTTTAAAGAACTTTTTATTATTGGTTAAAATTTATTAAAAATTATATATTTTTTAGGTCTTGTCTCTTATTTAATGATTGACTCTCCTAATTTTATAATTTTTAATTAATAAAAAATGTGTTAAAAGGAGTGTGTTGCTAACTTTCGTAGAAAATCAATTTTGACTAATTATATGAAATTGAATGTTTATGATATTGATTTTATCATCTTTACAAAATGAGATGCCAGTCTAGATTATGATTTTGGCTATCTTGAACATTTTGTTTCTATTTGTGACATGAAGGGAAGGGGTGTTAAAAATCCATGAATCAGTTTAGGAACATTCCCAGTCCCAGAGCAATGGAGGAGCCACAGGATAGATTGGGTTCGTGATGTTTGAAGTATAAGATGTTTTCCTAGAGTTGAATTGAATTTCTTCATGCAATTAAGAATAGCCTAAATAAGTAGAAACAGATACATTCAGATTGAATTAATTTTTTTGTTGGTCCAATCACAAGTAAAAAAAAAAACTTAGTAGACTAATTTAAGCGCTCAAGCAATGATATGGTTGCACATTAAAGTGACTATGTATCAATATGTTTGATTTATGTCTTTTAACCAAATAATTTAAAGTATAAATCTTGGTTGATTCTTGGATATGGAATAAATTATATTAAAAGGAAAATATTCATCTTATGTACGTTCATAGTCTTCGACAAAGATTTTAGTTGCCGATTTCAATAAAATTATTTTATACCGATATCATAAAAAGAAATTGTACCAATTCTTAAAAAGAGTATATATATTAACCAAGAAGAGACAATTGACCATATTCTTATGGATTTCCCATGGGCCAAAGAATTTTTGTTCAGGTCCCCATTAGGATTTAGAATTCAGAATCTTAAGGTTCCTAGAGTATAGGGAGAGACCCATAAGAGTCATCGTCATCGGATGGACCTAGTTTATTTGATCGAAGATACAAATATAGGCAAGTTCTTGTTGGTACGTGGAAAATCAATTGTCACCTGCTGGCTTAGTTTGGCCGAAGCAATTAATTGGTATGAGAATGAGACACATATTTTTGTTTAAGATATCTCATTTCACAATCTGATGGCCGAAATTGACTGCCTAGAGTTGGTCACAACACAATAAACAAGCATTCAGATTCTCTTTCACACCTTAGTATGGTAGCTCGAGACTGCAATCTCATGCAAAACCAGTTTCCTTAGTATGTCATTTAGCCAAATTTGCATGTAGATGTAATCATCATCATGCAGCACATCTTTCTTTCTTTTTTATGATGCAGCATATCTTTAATTTTAGCCAAATTTGCATGCAGCAATATCCTGATAATGTTTTGCTCTAGAAGATGCACCATCTTGCATTGCCTCTGCCATGGCCAAAAGTCTTTGTAATGTTATTTTTTAATTTAGTTTTAACGCTTGAGCTTTTTTAAATCAAACTTTGGTTTTTTTTTTGAGAGTCCACTTATATATACTATTTAGTCATATCTTTATTCGATATGGAATTTATAACACACATTTATCACGTCAACGACTTGTATTTTGAGCATGAGATTTACAAAGCTGGACTGCAAATGATTTAATGACCAAGGACAAATAGGCCCAACTACAATCATTCATTACCCAGAAATTTCTTGTTATGCGAAGATAAGAGAGTGAAATATTGTACCAAGTCATATCCTTGTATATGCGAAAAAGCTATTTCCAATTTTGAACCTATGACTAACAAGTCATTAAGACACAATTTTACCATTGTGTCAGGACTCCCCCCTCCCAATAACAATCACTTGGATAAGTTTTTTGACACCGTCTTAAAATTTAGATGAGTTGGAATTGTTATTAAAATCAATATATGGAGATGGATGGTCACACAGGTTCTGTATTAATTGATTGCTAATTACTCGTCACAAATGCAAATCATAAGTATGCATGGCCACCTACTCACTAAAACAAGCATGAATACATGTGGTAGGGAGTTCATCCCTCCTTAACAACAATCTAATGTTAAGATGAACTAAAATGGAAGAAGCAACACACACAATTAATAGTGCCATAGTGATCAATAGTACAAACAACAAACCACACTCTCAAACCAGCAGTGTCAACGTAATTCCCTACCTAAGAAATGCAATTAATTAATGCATGCTACTGATTTTGATCCAAACCGTAATTTTGGATGAGTCAACATTAAATCATCAATAAGAATAAAAAATTTTACGAATTAGCTTGAGTTGATTTCAGGGTCGACGACAATGAGCCTTGCACATATGGTGGCAATCATAAAAACAAGTTCCACCACAGTGAAGAGGACAATCCAGCCTCAAGCCTCGGCACCTTGTTCTTGCCATGCATTGTGCAAACTCCCCCATCCTATAGTCTTCATTATTTGATGTGTGATAATGCCTCACTCTTTGTTTCCCTCTACCATGTCTTGCTTCCCTTCTACACCCCCATTTCCACCATCCACCACCTCCACCACCCCATCCCCATCCACTCCCTCCTCCACCGCCGCCACCCCCCCCCCCCTCCTCCACCCCCCCATCCCCATCTAAAGCCTCCTCCTCCTCCACCACCACCACCACCACCACCACTACGTCCTCCTCCACCACCACCTCCTCTATAATACCAACTATCTTCGCTTGTGTTGAACAAAACTTCATTCAAGGAAACATCATGTTTTCCTTTTAATCCATTCCTCTCACCTTGATGTGAGAGACTTGCTAAAGTGTCATTACCTTGACTACGATTTGTGACATTTTTCAGCTCTTCACCTCTAAGCTCAACAATTGTCACCACAAGGATTAAGCATAGAAGCCAAAAATTTCTCAAGGCCACCATCTTTTCGATACGCTGTAGAGAGAAAAAGGAATGTTTAATGTGAAGCATTTGTGACTGTTCAATATATGTTGTTCCATCAACTGGTCTCCACTTGACCGGATCTTTGTATAAAATATTCCAAAAACACTCTAAGGTAGTAAAAATTGAGATGCCTTAGCCTTCACTTTGTCCCCACAGGGAAAATATCGTAGCAATGAGTTGTTTCAAACACTTGTTCTCTTTGCTTGGCTGCCACTCCTGCCCCATTCTCCAATGGGGTGATAGAGATAGTTCGAATTTCCTCAAAAGATGCATTACAATGCTTAACAGATCTTTATTAACAGCTTTAAGAAGACACTTTTGAAAGTTTCGTCAAATATATGATCAAAGCTATATCTATTTTCTCCATATAACAAAAACTTTACCATATTAATAATTGTAGCAGTTGAGATTATAAAAGTACTACAATCATTATAGAACATAGGAATAGCAAACAGAAAATGCAGCGCTAGATTGCTTGTTTTTCATTAGCATAATTAAACTTTTGCAGTAATATTATTGTGAAAACGATCTAATTTCCAGTTTAATAAAAAGGGGAGTTCAAATAAAGTGGCACTTCTTTTAACATACAGTTATTACTTTCCTTCTGTTTACGAATTTTTCTGATTGATGACTAAAGTTCCCAATGATAAAATCATACCAGGAAAATATCTCCAAATTAAAAGACTTCAATAGAATGTTTCAAAATTCAAACAAGACATCGACCCAGAGAAAGTCGGAAATTATGTTCTATTCATTCAACCAAACAAGTTATAGGTACGTAATGGAATATAAAACATAATTGGATTCACAGTGTAGCCAATCTGATCCCATTTAATTTTAAGGTATTTAGTTTATGTGACATCATTATTTATAGTCTTCAGGCATAATGTTAGGGGATTTTGGCCTATAGAATATCCATGCATCATGTGCAAACGTCAAAAAGGACTTGGATATAACAATATGGACCCTCATCGACTTATCATGCACCATCAATGTACGTGCTACCCTTTGTCCTGCTATTGTGCTTGCTTGGCCTTTAAGCCTACGACTCCGGGGAACGTATATCAAAAGATATTCGATCTGCATATACCATTATTGCAAAATACATGCTTCGTGCCTCCGACCGTCCATGTGATATCCATTATGTCAAGGTAACCAACTATAACGAATTTCTTGGTACATCCATATGATCGGTGCATCAAAATAGTAACTAGGATCATTTTTTGAAAGTTTCATATCAAATATGATCAATGCTATATCTATACAACTATATGTCTATATCTATCAAATGTATGTAAGCACCTTGTATTCCTACAATATTTATTCAGGGATCAGAATTCAGAAATCATTCCTAATAAAAATATCCATGATCGATTGTTTACTTATCGATTTTCGAACACAATATTGTAAAGAAATGGCGGTAAATCTAAATATATGTATAAACAAGAGTTTTGGAAACACTTCTCTCCTAACTCACTTTAGATACCAGGCTTAAGGATCTTTAGCCTCGATTTCGGGGTACAATTAAAAATCTCGACCAGTAAGCTTCAAGCACCAAGCCCCCAATAAGACCCTGTAACCACGTAGTAGAACCCGAAGCAATCCAATATCAAAAGGAGAATATATGTTTAACTATTCCTTAGAGGTTAAGGGGGTCCAGATTAATTGGTTAAACAAAATTTGTAAATTATTATAAATTTTCTGACATTATCTTTATTCCTCGGTAGCATTTTGGTATTTCCACTCAGTTAACAATGACTGTTTTTGTAGTGGAAAAAATGAAGTTTCTTACCGATCAATAACTTGACCCAATATGGACCCGACAAGCTTCAAGACAACGTTCCAAAATGAAAGTTGATAACTCGATAACCAACTGGATAACAACTTAGTAGAAAGTAGTTCTTCAGGAATGGATCCTCTCATGTGGAGAAGATGGTCGTGTTAAAATCTCACCTTCATTGCAAAAATACAGTAAACTAATAAAATTAATTGAAGGGCTAGGATAGGATCCATTTCCAGTTCGTCATTGGTTTAGACCGTCTAACAGTTATTACTAAGTGTGTTATCAATTAAATTGACACAAAATTCTTATAATTTAATTAATAGTCTCAAATTTGAACCGTGTGTTAAATATTTAGAACTTTGATGCGTATAATAGTCCTTCGAGCATGATTATTTTTTGTATAGGATACATGTAATCTATATCCAGAAAAAGAATAACAACTAACTAATAATCTTCAAACATGGAAGCTTAGCTAATAATTTCCAGTGAAGGACTTTTAAATTTTAATAGAATTAGACATTAAAGTGGCTAATTACAATCTCGAACTAAAGATTTATTCATTTGGTAATTAACAAAACATGGACAATACTACATTTCATCTCATTTCATTTTATCCTCCCTTCCAAACAAATGCAAGTAAAAAAAGGGGTTTGACATCCTAACTGGATAATCGTAACGACAAACACCGCGAGTATTTACAGCTTGACTGTGGTACGTGCTTGAAAAGTGCACAACGTTTATAAAAAAAAATAAAAAAAATAAATAAACACATACAAGGCAGTGGATGTAGGGTGATCGATCGAAATTGAAGTGGGATAACCTGATATACATACATACGAGTTACATAATCTACTTAGGACTCAAGGACAGCTCCTTCAACAATTTTCCACCCTGGACCTGTAAAAGACATCTCATATCTTGTTGTGTAGGTTCTGCTGTTAGAAGCATCATGTTGTGGATGACCTACGGCATTCAGGTGAGTAGACTCTTTGAGAGTTGTTTCCACCACTGCACGGCGCCCATTCTGTGAGATGGTCACACTATCGATGTTGAGGTCTTCCAAGGTGTAGTTGTAGGACCAACCACGCTCTGCAATCTCAGCAGCACGATCTGTCCATATCTTCAACATCTCACCGTCCAAAACCTACCAGGTCTTAACTTTCAGAAAAACTTCATACACAAAGAAATATGATAATCACTGCATAACTGCCTCATGTCAAGACTGTTGCCAGTCATAGAGCGACAGAATGTTGCAATGGAGGGGGCTGGAACCCCTATCATGTAAATGAGTTGGTTTATAATAAAGATTGTGCAATAGTCAGTTTTCACTAGAAAAAAAAAATGTATATATATATATATATATATATATATATATATATATATATAAGTGCTGCCTGCTACTCACAATCCCTGATTTCCAAAATTCTAAAAGCATGGCCTAAATGGTATGGTATCAAATCATATCAGATTGGGATTTCAAATAAAAAAAAACAATAAGCACCATAAAGAAACGTAATTGCACAAGACACATGACTGCATAATTTCCATATTTAACATAACCGTGGGAGGAAATCAGTTTATGGATCATACTCAAGCTTAATTTTTTAAAAGTTATCATCTCCGATTTTATGCAGACCAGTTAAATTCCTTACCTCATGCAACCTTCCCATGCAATGGTCAGGTCCAAAAGCTTCGGATTTAACACTTTGCCACTTGCGAACTAGAGCCTCGGCAACCCTTGCATCCATTTTTGGTAGCTGCTCTACTTTTTCTTCATCTCCCAAGGAACCTGTGCAGTGATGAACAATTTAATGCATGGAATTTACACTATGAACTTGTTAAACCTAATTATAGATTTGCAGCAAATGAATCATTCAGATCATCTATAATGAAATATATGTACTAATTTTCCAAATTGCAGATGTCTCTAAAAACCATACCTAAGTTGATAGTATCCGATGCCATTGCTGAACCAATTGTTTTACGAAACATGGGCAAGCCATTCCTAGAAGGTAAAAACTTCAAACCAACCAAAGTTACCAGTCCAATTACAACACCAGCACACATGATCTGCACACTTGCATTTTTAATTTCTTCACTAATAAATTCACCTTCACTTGTCTCAGTAGTATTTTTTATTCCAGAAACCTCAGCATTGACTGAAGAATCCAGATCTGATAATATCAGAGGATTCTCACTTTCAGAAAAGCCAAAATCCTCATTCACACCATTTACTTGATGTTTCACAATTTGATCTTCAGAACCAACAGGAAGTACCTTTTTCAATGTATTTATTACACTAGCCTGGACCTGGCTAATGACAGCAGTAGCCTCAGCTCCAATTTTTACTATGGCTGCAGCAGCAGCTAAGGGTGAATGGCTACCACCCTCCAGCCTCTCTAGATATCTCAGCACTGTTGGGTCATCATAGTAATCTCCAAGCTTGAATCTTGTTTCTTTTGTATCTCTAAACCTAGGAAAAACCACCTCCATCAGCCATGTCTCCAACAACTTACAGAGTCCAGGAAGATCACTGTCCTCATCACCTTTTTCATTTTCCATAATAAATTCTATAATAGATGGGTTTCTATAAGGAGAGTTATCAGTATCTAGTCCCAACCATGACTGACATTGATCCAGCTCCCCAACAAGCAGTGCACAGAGACCCCTTTCTAAAGCAAAATCAATCTCTCTAATCTCCCTGGGAGTATAAACAGAGGGAGCATTCCTCACAGCTGTAATCTTAGTCTGTTGAAGTTGTTGGAACAAGTTATCAGCATCTTGAATAAGATGCGGCTTTTTACCCACAAAAGCTTGTGCAACCAGAGCAAGTGCAACTCCATATGCTTCGAAACTTTCAGCTGGAATATTACTTGGTGTGGCTACAAAAAGTTCAACCTTCAAAGAAGATTGAGGGTAAGAAGAAAATGATAAATGAAAACTCTTTATAAATAAACATGAAAGTAAAAAGAAAAATATGCAAAAATTGTTTATGAACACCTGTTCAGCCGCTGTCATGAGTAAGAATGCCTCATTCATGAAGTCTTCACGGGTGAAACCCCCAGCAATTGCTGCTGCACCCCCCTCCTCCAACAGCCCACAAAATGTTACGGACACCAAGAAGACCTTCCTCCCTCCGTGCTCGATGTTCGTCATCAAGAGGCAAGGCTAAAAGTTCCAAAACACAATGTGGGGTTATCTCTTCTAGCGTCTCATCTATTTGTGCTTGTAAATCTGGAGCTAGGCTGGTTGCCCCTTCTTCCTACATGATCAGGTAGGTTATTGTACAGCAATTGCAATGCAACAACAACATAGAAATCTTCAAGATATATTATATACACATTATGTTTTAACACATTGCCTTATAAATGCCATATCAAGAAGTTAAAAAATAATTTTAATTTCAGAACTACTATTTGGTATGAGTTTATGATGAATTGGTAATTCAGGCACAGCCATGCATGGCAGAGGGCAGAAGTAAAAAGTGTTGATATCCAGCAAAATCACCACACCTAATAGATTTAAATAAGCATGCACAGTCAGTGTAAAAGTTTACAATGTCAACCAATTAGTGTTCATCCTTAGTTTGACTTTTAAATAATTATTAGAAAAGTCAACAAATTTACTTTACATGGCGGAGCATCAGTGCATATATTATTTATTCTATTAATTACTTATATTGTGTTTAAAGGAACAAACGGAGCATATAGAGTGTGAATCACCTGCAAAAGCTTCAACGCCCTCTCGAGCATCTCACAGGCCGCAATGAAATCCGGTGCGGACAAAGCCATAGCATCCCTTGACACGTCAACAAAAGCAAGCACCATAGCCAACACAACATCCTGCTTAAACGTCTTCGGCAACCTCTCCCTAAGCAAACCTTGCCCAATCTCAAGCACAAGCTCTGTCTCTCCAGCTTCCTGCAACACACACAACGCTCCAGGAACCTACCAACCAACCATTTCAGTCACCAATGAAACCAACCAGAAATCAAACTACATTCCATTAAGAAATAGGAATAGAAAATAGAAGCCTTAATTAATTACACTTTAAGTCCCTACTATCGACATATTATTCTTTTTTTTTTCCGCCAATTTGATCATGCACTATCCTAATTGTACAATTGAAGTATAATGCATTGGTGCCACAACAACATTTCTCTTAACGACACGAATTGCACAATTAAAACAATTAGAGATCGAATTCGCGATAGAGTGAATTATACTTTGTCGAAAGGGATTTGAGTGAGAATGGCGGCGTCTTCGTGGTCGTCGACGAGGCCTTGATTGTATTCTCTTCTAGAAGCAGGGTCCGCTAGGGTTTCGCAGGCGGCTTGGAGGATTTGGCGGCGGCTGATTAAAGCGTCGTTGCTGAAGGCGTACTGAGGAGGCTTCGAGAACTTGGCCTCGTAGGCCCTGCGAATGCCGTCGCCGAGGAAATGGGATTCGGCGCCAAGGACGCGGTACAGGTCGAGAGGGATGGAGACGTAACGCTCAGGAGGGTCGAGGAGGGGAGGGACGGAGGAGGGGCTGAGAGTGGCGGTGGAAGTGGCGGCGTCGCCGAGGAATTGGAAATCGGCAATGAGGCGCTCGGCCCATTTGCTGGTGGCGGATAAGGAAGCGCCGCCGCGGGAGGATGAACGGAGGAGTTTGTTAGGTTTTGTGAAACGGTGTAGTGTCGTTGTTGGGTGCGGAGTGCAGAGAGCGAGGCCAGCGCGAGGGAGCACCGTTTCCATTGAACTTAACTTTAAACCCTGCTGCTACGCTAACACCATCGTATCGTAAGTCGCAATGAAAAGGTTTATAGGATTCACTATTTTATATTTATATTTTTACAAAATATATGGGAAGATTTTATGGAAATGGAATAAATAAATGTAACTGAATGAAACTTTAAGTCATTAGTCCAAATAATATTTTTAGATAACGTCTCAGAATTAAAATGAAAAATTAATTAAAATAATACATCAAATTTTTAACAAATATTAATTATCATCAGTAAAACTGACCGATAAAAAGTGGGGAATGGAAATAAAATGTGGCCAATTGATCCGATTCTTTTCTCACTTATTTTTCAGTTAATATCATAATCGTCGAATATTGGAACACAGTAGCTCTAAGTTCTAACTTAAAGTTCTGATCTTGTATCCACTTAATATTTGAATTGTAGGTCTGAATAATCTTTAACTCTTTCTAAAGACCATGGTTAAATAATTAATAAATAGAACATTTTTATTTGTTGCACTAAAGATTATTGAAGAATGTGTTATTACTTTTTCAAATAAAAACTGCATACTATTAATATTTTTTAATGGCACTAGTTAGTAGTATTTTTATATTTTGGGATTTAATTCACATTTTTTTCCCTTAGCATCTCTTTTTTAATCTTTGAATTTCTTTTTTCAAAAAGTATTTTTAATGAGAATTAATTTTTAAAACATATTTGTGAAATTATGTAAACATATTTCAATCAATTAATGTATTATAGATTTGATTTTTGACAAAATTAATTATTTGTTAAATTTTATTTATCTCATGAAACTCTAAATTAGTTAAAATCTCTTTCATCTCATGAATTGGATGATTAAGAAAAGAAATTATAAAAATTGAATAAAAAGGAGGATTTTGCAAATGGGATCCCAAATTGAGTCACGGAAGTTCATTTAGGATTAAAATCATATGCACTTGTTTTTCAAACTCTATAGATTTTGGCCATTAGAATATTAAGTTTGTTTTATTAAATAAATTTAAATAAATTTATGTTGTTAGTAAAAACCATTGAATTTAAGTGTGTTTTTGAATGAGTATGAGTAAAATTGATTTTGAATGAAATTGATTTTGAAAAATAATGATGATTTATGTTCGAATGTCTTTGTTATAAAATTAAATTAAGAATAAAATTAAGTATAAATTTTTTATCCAAAATTGTTTCAATTCTCTCAAAATCAATTTTCAATTTATTTTTAATGTGAAATCAAACATATACAAATATATCCAAAATTAATTACAAATTCAAAATCAATTTTTAAACACAATTTCACGCACGCACTAGATTGCACATGATTCTACTTTCTTTTTTCTTCTTACATGATTCTACTTATTGTTTTCCATTAACTGGATATGGGAGATTATCAACTGTGTCCCACAGGCTGCAGCTTTGGCCTATCAATATAGAAATTACAAATCTGCATACTCATCTTTATTATCCTCACTAAGATGCGTCCTTGTCAAATTAGAAACTTCAGTGGCACTTCCACGTGCTGACTGCTGATATATGCGTTGGGTTTCGGTTTAATGTTTTTGTCAATAATTTAAATTATTTAATTTGTTTTCTAATATAAATTAAATCCTCCTCTGGACTCTCTAGACTAGAGTGAGGATAAAAAGTGCGGGAAAGCTGTCTATAAATATGATAATCACTCTCTATATGATATGATATTTTAATAAATAAATAAAAAAGTTCAACCAAGATAATGCGTATGTATTATTTAAACGTATTTAAAAAAATTATTTATTTTTGGATAAAAACTAATCTATACCAACCATGCTACAAGATTTCTCAATTTTTATTTTTTTTCATTTGGAACACTTTACAAAAGAGAATAAAGAAGAAAAAGAAAATGTGATACCTCTTCAAATCAGCTAAAATAATTGTGATAAGAGAGAAAAAAAATAACGAATATACTCTTCTCTCAACTATGTTACATTATGAGAATTAAATGTCGTTTTTTTTTTCTCTTTTCTTATTTTTCAACCAAACAATTGAAATCATAAAAAAATAAGTATATATGTAAACAATGAGTTTGTATAATTGTATTTATATCATAGTTTATTCTAAATTTTTATTGATAACACAATAAATAAACAACCTAATAGCCAATTATAGTGAGCACACGTTTCAGTAATGAAAAATATATTACACATCATTATTTTTTGAATTTCCCTTGCAACTGTAAATTTTCCATTTAAGCATGAATAGGACATGGCTTGAATTGAAGGAATTTAATTTTAATCATGCTCATAGACAGCACTACACAAGACTATACTCTATGCAGAGGTTAGCCCTTCAGGAAGGGATTCACTGTCTTGATCAGACCTAAGAAACCTTCTACAAGCATAAAACACTGCTGAATGGAAGCCACTTGGGTTGTCAATGAACACAAAGTGCCCTGCCTGCAACAAGTAAATGAAGTTTGTTAGTCCAAATAATGTTCATATTGAAGTTGGTTCGCAGTTTGGGGTAATGGAGAAAATGAGATACCTGGGGAATCCTAAGGATTTTGTTGAAAATGAAAGTATACATCTTTTATTTAGAGAAATTCAAGTTACAAATACTTTCACACACTTGAACTTTACAAGGACTACTTTGAGTTTCACTCACTCACTTTTGCTACTTATTTTCTCAAGCTCACTTTCACTCTACACTTACTTGCTTCTTCCACACCCACACTCACATCTACACACTTGCTTTCAACCAAGACACTTGCTTCTAGCCAAGAGCCTCTACCCCTATTTATACTTGCTTTGTGAGATTTCTAGATTCTTCTCCTATCTTCTTCATTACTCTTTGCTTCACTATGTCTCTAGATTCTTCTATAGGTTTCTTCAATCTTCCTTATGTTTCCAGAAGCTTCCACAAAATTCTACAGTCTTCCATAAGCTTCCAAAAGTTTCCATAAGCTTCTACAAGCTTCCATATATTTCTAGAAGTTTCTACTTGCTTCTATAAGCTTCTAGAAGTTTCTTCAAGCTTTCATATGTTTCTAGAAGCTTCCAGACCCTTGTAGATTGTGGACTAATCTAGAGATGCAAATTGAGTTTGATTTCTAACACTCCCCCTCAAACTCAACTTTGCATACCAATTATATTCTCTCTTAAAGTCGATCTAGCAACCATACCAAATAAGAAATATAGTCTTACAGCTAAACCATGTATTGATGGTTATCAAGCTAACCATACTTGTCAGTAAACTCGATTCAGATTCTGCCAGCATTTCCCCAGTTGTATATGTAACAAACCTGGCACTTGTATACTTGCGAACCATACTAGGACCCCAAGGACCTAAACCTCTGCCATAAAGTATGAGGAAAAATATTAGACAGAGATAACCCCCTCTTTCACTGCAAGTCTGCAACCAACCACCCAACATATTTGATAGGAATATTGCAATGCAACAATTTGCAACACCAGGAGTAGGTTCCATATGAAAGTAACTAGATGGAGCAAAAAAGTTCTATACAAAATGATTCCATCGATTACCTAGGGATAATATTTAAAACCACCCATCATTCAATAAAGAGAATATGAATTTAAGTCAATAGTTGCTGTCTACTTCAGTAACAATGCCACTAGAAGAGATAAAAAGACAGAATCAGAAGCATTAACCTGAAAATGTAAATAAAATGTACTGTGCATATTATCATCAGATATGAAGTATAATCTCAATGACAGCTAGACATTATTTGAAAACATTTTTAAGATTTGGGTGTTCATGCATCTAGTGATCAAATAATCAGATACAGTAATAAAAAAAACTTAAAACCCAACCATATGTACACTAAGGCAGGCAAAAGAACTGAAATAATAAAGGAGTGGCTTTTATTTCCTACTGTCTCGATATTTTTCTTTTTCTGAAAATGATGTTTCCTTCATAGCTGTAGCTTAAGAAAAATGATAAAGTATACATAAAAAAGGATGGAAAAAATAGGGATACTGTAATTCTACCTGATAATTCTCTGAGGTGTAAAATTAGATTCCCATATTTGGTTCAGGATTGATCCTTTCCATGTTGATAACAACTTTATAATTCTTTCTGATTCTGATGAAAATCCAGTAGGTCCCACCAGAATCAAGTGCTTTACATGCTCAGGGTGCTAAATATAAGTTTTAAGATTACATCAGAACAACAATCTAAAAAGGAAGAAAACCAAACAAGTCATTTTAACGCAATGTAGAAAGAAATTCAGCTTAAGTGCATAAGTAGTATAAAATTTGCTCAGGTTTTTGGCCTTTCTCCATTCCTCAAAAGAATCAACGAACCACGCCTCAGTTTCTGTTATATCAAGAAGAAGTTTAGCATTTTGCCACAGTAAATTCAAGTTAAGCAACAACATTAAACATTCCCAATTCTGAATCAACTATGGTTCTGACCTTCAGTGCTTCTGCATGTAAAGTCAGGCCTGCTAGATCCACCCCAACTGCAAAATAAAAAAGTGTCTAATTGAATAATCAGTTTGCAAAAAACACTGATTTGGAATGGTGAATGAAGAGAAGCAAAGTTCACCCAAGTTGATCAATAGCAATCACTCTGAAACGGGAGGCAAGGGCATCAGAATTGCGAAAAAAGAAACCTTGCGACGCTGCATTCAAGAAACTAAACAAACTAACGAACTAAACCTGTCTCTGTTTCCGACCAGCGCTGTCTGGATATTATGATTGATTGGAAGCAGAAAGCAGAATAAAATAAAACAATGCGAGACGGTGGAGGGAATGAGTACACAAAGATGCCAGAAACCGCTTACGCGCCCAATAACGCATATATATATATATAATGCACCTCAATTTTTACTTCTTTTCCTCTTAACATTAAAACAACAAATACTTAATTAATTATATCTAACATCAGATTATTTTTTGAAAAAATCGCAAAGGGAGAAATGTATATTTTTATATGATTCAAATTTATAATAAATCAATTATATTATAGTTAAAAACTTATAATAAATAAATATTATTGAGCATATAAATTATATTTTGGGCTTACAATCAATAGTTTATATTGTGTTACAATGTTATTTTTTTTTATCATTTTTTAATATTTTTAAATATTAAAATTTAATTTAAAAATTAAGATGGTTAATATATGAGATTATGATAAGACATGTAGGTTAACGAGAGTGATCATAACTACTAAAATGGCTCTCATTCAAGAAAAACTTTTAAAAACGTTCCCCTATATTAATAGTTCTTAAAAAGTGCTTTGATTTATCTGATATTTTATTATATTTATATTTTATATATATAATCTTTAGTCTATAAAAAATACAATTCTAATCTTTTTAAAATTATGACACCTATGTATTGGAATGACATTTTAATTATTTACCAAATTTTCACTCCACTTTTTCTCTCTTTCCTTTAGAGATTTTTTTCCTTTTTCCTTTTTTTTCAAAACCTTTCTTTCTTTTAAAGTTTGTTTCCTTTAATCTTTAGTGTATCAAAATTTCAATTCTAATTTTTCTTAAATTATCACAAGATCACATTTATATATTTAAAGGATATCTTGATCATTTATTAAGTTCTCATTCAATCTTTTTTTTTCTTCTTTTCTCTCTCTTTCTTTTCAAAATTTTTCTCTCTCTTTAACATTTATTTGCTTTAACTTTATTCTCTCAAAAATATAATTTTAACCTTTCTTAAATTGCGACACTTATAATTAAAAAGATATTTTGGTCATTTAACAAATCTACACTCAACCCTTTTTCTTTCTTTCTTTTTGAGATTTTTCTCTTTTTTTTCTCTTTTTAACATTTGTTTCCTTTAATTTTTAACTTATCAAAAATATAATTTTAACATTTCTTAAATTATAACACCTATATATATTGGAAAGATATTTTAGTGAGTTACAAAATCCTCACTCAATCTTTTCTGTCTCTTTCGTTTTGAGATACTTCTTTTCTTTCTTTTCAACACTTTTGTCCCTTTGGTGGACTAATATTTATTTCATTTAATCTTTAGCTTATCAAAATATAGTTTTAACTTTTCTTATCTTCTTCTTTTTTTACCCTTTTTTTTCTTTTTAATTTTTCTTCCTTAAATTATGACACATATACATTAGAAGGATATTTTGAACATTTAACAAATGTTTACTACATATTTTCTCTCTCTTTCTTTTCAAAACTTTTCTCTTTTTCTAAAATTTGTTTCTTCTCTTCTTCTTTTTCTTTTTACATTTTCTTTCTTAAATTATAACACCTATCCATTATGAAAAAGATATTATGGTCATTTATCAAATATTCACTTAATATTTTTCTCTCTTTCTTATTTATATTTCTCTCTTTCTTGAAAACTTTTATTTCTCTCTCTTTAAGGTTTGTTTCCTCCTTTTTTTTTCTTTACATGTTTTTTTTTCTTTCCGCTTTCTTTTTATGTTTTATTTCTTAAATTATGACACATATATATTGGAAGGATATTTTGGTCATTTATCAAATCTCCGCTCAACATTTTCTTTCTCTTATTTTTTCAAATTTTTCTATTTCTTTTCAAACTCTCTTTCTCTCTCTTTCAAATTTGTTTACTTTTATTTTTCTTAACGTTCTCTTTCTTAAATTGTGACCCTTATACATTGGAAGAAAATTTTGGTCATTTATCAAAACTCAACATTGTGACTCAATAATATTTTTTTACTTTTAAATTTAATAAAATTATTTTAATTTACTTAGAAATTGTATGAAAAAATTGTTGAATGATTTTTATTTATGAAATTGAAATATTTATGGTAAAGAGTAATTTAAGGGTAATAAATTTATTTATTCATTACAAAATAATATTAGATTTTTTGTTTAATAACTTCATATACTAAAATAAGTAGGTTAATATTTATATAATAAAAAATTTATATAAATATATAATAAGATATATTTTAAATTATTTATTAAATATATGTCTATCGCATAATATTTTTTAATTAATTCATTAATAATATTATAAATTAAATTAGTTTTAATTTTTTATGGTAGAGACCATAAATTTCATTCATGAGAAATAATTTTGTTTGAATTAAGTAAATATAGGTGACGTAGATCTTTTTTTGAATATATATTTAAATATAACTAGTTAATATTTTTATTACAAAATAATATTTTTTGACCCTATGATTAATGAAATCATAAATGTTTTTTTATTAATATTTATATAATTATTTATATATTTGTTACATAATCTTTTGACTCTATTAATAACATCACAAATGAAATTTTTATTAAACAGTAATTAAATATTAATGTTAAGTATTTTTTACATAAATATATAATAAGTTAATTTATCAAATATTCATAAAATAGTTTTATATTACTTCATCAATAATATCATAATTTAATTTAGTTCTATCTTTTTTATTATAGAGACTATAAATATCAATAATAGGAGAGAATCATACTTGAAACCTGTAATATTGGATGTTTCCATATCGCATAATATAAAATAGTGATAATTCATACAAATTTTGGTAAATTAAATTAGTTTATGGAAAATAATTTGCAATTTATTAGTAAATAAATATTTAATTAATTTCATATAATAAGTAAATCTTTATTTATTATTACTGAATATACTCATTTATAAATAATTCATAACAGAAGTATAATTATATTATCAAATTTTATATTTTAATAATTAATTATTACGTTTATATTTCAACAATGAAATTAAACAATTATGTATTTAATAAATCATATTTATTTTAATTTTATAAACAAGTGTGCTTCAAACATGCGTAAAAACTAATAATTATGTATAAGTTGAATGAAATAACAATTTTATCATTTGAACATATTTTATGCATTATACCTTATCATTGTATGATTTATTATTCGGTGCACACCAAATATTTAATATGATTAAAATTGATCACACTTTTATCCCATTTTATTATTATCTTGCTCTCATATCCTTTCATAGTTTAAGACGAGTCAATTATGTGTTATAATTTTACAACTTAATGCAAACCAAGTTTACAACTTTTATGATGAAAAAATTAAAGAAGTTCAACTACTAAAATATTATATAATTTTTTAAAAATATAAACATATTTACTCTTTTTAAATTTATTTAATTTTATATATTTTTTTTGTTTTAAAAAAAAGATAAAAACCCGGATCGTTTCATTAGTTTATATTTTATTTTAAAATAAATAGATTATTAAAAAAAATGCTTATGGTCATATAAGACTTTGGTTATTACTATATATTTTATTTTAAAATAATATATATGAGTAATTTTAAATTACGAATAAATATCAATACAATCGGTGCAAATACATGGATAACTAACTAGACATGGGACTAAAATAGAATAATAATTATTTATATATTTTATAAAAAATTATGAAATGATTTATTGTGAGATAAAAGAAATTAATTAGTTTTACTTATAAAACAAAAAAACATGTAATAGGAAAATTATAATAATTCATGCACCATTTTCAATCAACTAATAAATAATTAAATTTATATTGATATTCTTACCTGGTGACATTTGATAAAATAAATAATTACTTATTTACATATCTCTCTCTATATATATAGACACTATTTTTAAAATTTAATTTCATGGTGATTTTCTTTTAAATTTAAAAATATAAATATATTTTTCTATTGTTTGATTATATTCAAAATATTCGATTTCTTAATATATTTTTTTAGTTTATTTTGAAGCAAATAATAAATTGTTTAAAACAAACATAAATACGAATACGGCCCCACGGCTAACTAACTAGTTTAAGATAAAAGTAAAAAAATCTCAATACAGAATTAGATTGTTAAAATTAAAACATGCCAAGCTATATGTATTTATTTTTTAAAATAATACACGTAGTTTTTAGCATGTGTGCGCGCGTGTGAACCTTTCTTATTGTATCAATAAAATATATAAATACAAATCATAAATGGTCAAAATTAAATTATTTGGTAAACACATAATTACTTAAAAAAACCATACATTTATTTTTTATCTTAACCATTTAATTTTTACATTTTTAACTAAAAAGTTTTCCCGTGGTTAACTTTCGGTTTCTTTTTAAATCATACATTACGATCAGTATCGACAAATACACCTTTGAACAACATATGTACATTCCTACGAAGTTTGATCCTATCCTTTCATGTACTTTAGCTATTATTATTGATAGATAACTCAGAAAATTAGTAATTGCGTCATTCAGGCATCAAACATCTCATTTTCCAAATTAAATGCAAGCCTCAGGTTAAAGCCGATAATAGAAGCTGAGCTAGCTTAATTTAAAAAATCAAACTACATGAGCAATAGAAATTATAAGCAAATCTTTGGTTATAAAAAGTAATGCACGACGGCAGACTGCCAGGTTCATCGTGTAAATTTCAAAGCACCACAACGTGCACTTGTATCCCCCATTGACCGATGTAAGAGCATATCCATAGTTTGATCTCAAGATACAAGTTAGTGTTGGCAATCCACCTAAAACAAATAAATTTGCAACATGCTTGTGATTCATCTACAAGGTAATTAGAGAGCCTTGATCCCATTTCCACATAAAATCATCAAATATCATAAAGATCAATATACTATACTTTGACACAAGACAAAATTGTTATGAAAAGATGATATAACAAAACAAATGAACTGAATCATACAATCTTGTAGCCGTCTAACGGCAGTTTCAAATGATACTGAATCATACCAGAAATGCATATGAAATAAAAGTATGAGGGTAATTTTCCGTTGGGATATTCAAGGCAATTTGAAATAGCAACACTAAAAATTAGGGATTCCCCTAGTGAATCAAAAAATATAACTTAATAAACATCACAAAAATCCTTAGCAACCAATGAGGGGAACTCAGGCAAAATTAGAAGGAGAGAGGGGGGGGGGGGGGGGGGGGGGATTGCCTGTACTGCAATCCAGAGCCAAAAATGTACTCACCCCCTAGATACACCTAGTGGAATTTAATTTCCCTGGCAGCTGACATTTTTTAATCCAATATTACATACTGCTGGCACGAAGACAGTCTGCAGCAGAAACAAAAACAATAGAATCATAACAAGGCCATCCACCTCATCACCAAGAGTTGCAATAAACATTTGAATGAAAGGACATACATACAATTAAGAAAACAGAAGACACCTGAATATTGGCTATGAAGAAGACAAGAGTTCCAATAAACATCAAAACACAGGGAAAAGACACAATACCTAGTTCCTCCCATTAGTGATTGACATGATCTTTGTCAGCCTAGCAACCATAGGAAGAAGTGTAAGCAATAATTAGTACAAGAGAACGGCCAAGATAGAACAGCAGCCCACGAATTATACCCAGTACACAACAATATAAAAGACTAGGGCTGTTGGGCATCCCATGGCACAATCTTTTGAACCATAATTACAGTTAAATTGAAGAGCTCGTTTGCAAAGGAGGCAATCTATCTATTTAATTATTTTAAGCACACAAGAGAAAGCTGACTAAACTATAAATAAAAAGGGTGGTCCTTCATGTGCAACATAAACATACAAGACAAGAATGAGACAGAAGGAGGAGAAAATAATTGAGTAATCAAGTATCTTACAAAAGCTGGCATAATTCTTTCCCCGCTTTGGAGAATGAAGAAAAAAGTTAGTAATTGATGTTAAATGTTTCTAGTAGGACATAGAAAATGGATATGTATGGTTGTCATCACTAGAACAATGCTAAGCTGTACAAATAGAAGAAATTGATAAGGTCATTTAATGTCTTGCCCTATAGAAACCCCTTTAATAAAAATGGAGTAAAGGTTTTCAATCTTCAAAGGTATAAACCTCAATGAAACATGATATATTAAACGACAGATGAATGCAACCTGCTGTCATCTTCAAACCTGCCAATGTCCATGACTCTGAACATCTAACTGACATTTGCAACGAGTCTGTTTATAGAGTTAGTGAGGCCTGTTTACTGGCAATCTACCATCAGTATTCAGTATGCTGTTCAAGGTTGATAGGACAAGCCGACAAGGAATTTCCTTAGAAGCCACTTGATTTGAATCAATCAAGTTTTGTTTGTCTTTTTAATTGTACCTTCTAGATCATTTACACAGGCAGATTGAGGTGCTCATATGAGAACATGCCCATGGCCACCAAAACTGAGAACTGAAGTAGGAAGAACCAGAATTTGGCAACTCTTAACAACGACGTACAACAAAGTACAGACTATTCCATCCAAAGAGCATTAAGATTTCATGTCTGGTTTCATTGTCATGTGTCTCTCAATCAATACATCCACAAAGGAGCGAATCTGCATGTTAGACATCCAACGAAAGTCAGTGAGAAAGTATGTAATTAAAGAGAATGTAAGAAGCACATGAGTCTCCAATAGCCTAACAACCATAAAAAAAAAATTAAATAAAAGATCAAGGGCATGTTTGTTTCCTATTTTTTAAAACTATTTGTTTTTATAAACCAAAAAAATATAACAAAAAAATAGTAGTTTTTGAAAACTATATTAAAAAATAATCTCTTTTTTCAGTTTTCAAAATAAAAAAAATCAGAACATCTCTAAGTTGTTTTTGTTTTCTACTTCCAGATTTCTATTACTCATTCTCCCTTATATTATACTGTTCCCTCTTCTTCCTCAACCCCCACTCTCTAAACACCCCCCAACCTTTGCATCCCCCCCCCCCCCCCCCCCCCTTTTCGAGAAGCTGGTGTTTAATCAGTAAATCATGCCAATTGCCGACTTAACTACTTAAGTAACATAAATAACATTTACTAGAAGAATATATTTTGCAGAAGTGGGATATGATTAGTAGATTGAAGTATGACATGGAAAGTAACAGAAACTGACCTTATTCTTTCGCTTAAAATCTAGAAACTCACGAACAGTCATGGCTTTTTCTGCATCTGTGGCTTGCTCCATGACCTGAAACTTGAACACATAAAGTTACAAAAAGGATGAACAGCATATTTCACTCAAGTTGATATTCTAGATCAGTTATTCCCTATAACCTACTACCTACCAGATCACAGTAAAACTTTCTTAATTTAACAAATAGAAAGTGTTAGAATATATGGAAATATTCAAAAATATCTTTTCATATCCCACCAAACCTTAGATTATCCTCTAGAATTAATTTTTCTGTTTCATTATCATAGGATTAATTACTGTATTTCTTTACCTTATGATGATTTGTTTTCCTAATTATTTAGGATTAAGATTAGTGTAACCAACTTTTAAGTTTTATGAATATATCAAACATATCAATAATACATCTCAGTTAATATCAAATAGCATTTCATTCTATTTTATCTCTCTTCCTCCCTCTATACATAAAACAACATAATTTTAACAGAAAGAAGCAAAGAAGTGAAGGATAAAAATTACCTTTGTTTCACTTTTCTTCATTATAGCCTTGTATCCATCCTTGTCTAGTTTCCTTGCCTTATACAAGGGCATAAGTAGTGATGCAACATAGTCCACAACAGCCTGTTTAATATGATCTGCTCCTCGTGAATGACCTTTTCGAGCCTCCTTATTTACAGTAACCTGTGAAATAGAGCTCTCATTTGCAATACCATCACGCTTCCAGCTGGGTAACTTCGAACAGGCATTTGAATCCTCTTCATCCTTCAAATCAATAGATGGGTTGGAAAAATAAGAATCAGCTGCAGCTGCTTGAGATTGCCATCTCTCTATGGCATGATGGTCTTTAATTGCAATACCACCAGCTGTGTCAATCCAAGCTTTTGTATATATACTGCTGTCCCCAGCAACACTTTCTCCTGAGTGCTCTTTGAAATTCAAATGGCTGGCAATCTCATTTGAATGACTCCTCTGTGAAAGGTTATCAGCTGGCATTCTGGAATTATCAAGGTTGACACAAGCAGCAGAGAAATCAACAGACCAGTCCCTAACCCTGCAATTCCTAGAATCAATCTCTGAAATACAATCTTGCCTTCCATAAACACCACCAGGCCATCTTTTTCTACTATCACACTCGTCATTTTGTGAAGGCTGTTCACGTCTAGCAAATTTGTGGAATGAGGGTATCTTTGGAAGCTGTAACAGAGTATTACATCTGGCTTCTGCAGAGGCATATGCCTGCAAAGAAGAAACACCGAATCTTTAATGAACATGGCAACCAAATAGTGAAAGGAAGCATAGGATCAATCAAGAGGTAATACAATAATCTATGCATATTTTGACATCACACAAACAATTAACATTATATAAATACATATGTATTTATACACAGTCACAAACATGTGAAAACATCAATTAACATATTAAATAAAGCTCAATTTTGCCTAGTGAGCATCTAACAAGTGCCAGATAAAAAAAAAAAATTGTCCCAAAAAGAATTATATAGAGGTGTTGAAGTGACACATGAATGCCACATCAAGTGTTTAACACAAGTTGCAAGTGGACATGGCTCCTCCCTTGAAGGTTTAGTGCTTCATTGAGCAAGATCTATGGAGAAAACCATGCAAGAATAGACAAAACAGAAAGGATTTTCATGAAAAAGGATCATACACTGCATGTATTAACCAGGCAAGAGGGAGGAAGTTACAAATAAAACGACAACGCATCAATCAACAAAGCATGAGGCAGTCATCTGGAAATTTTCACGAAGAAATCGGAGACGCATATAACAAGCCAATTTGAGGTGGCAAAATGAGTAATCCAACTCGAGGACCAATGGATCTGTCTGGGTACAAGCACAAGCAATTAGAATAAATTTACAGCTGATTTGCCAACTATTCACCAAACAAACAATTTTAATTTAATCTGGTAAAGCCATACAAGCCGTAAGAGTTTATGATACTACAACAGTACACCAAGGAAACTTATTTTGGACTTCTTTCCTCCTTAAAAGCAGAAGCTATGGTAAACACGATAATACAAAAGCTCTTAAAAAAGGAGTTTTTTCCTATACGAGAACATTAGGAAAAAGAGCTTTTAGATATGTTGATATTTAGGAGTTTCTCATTCTCCTTCTCCTCCATTCCAAATTCTAACACCAAGAACACACTACCCAAGAATTTTTAACTTAAAACTAACTTTAAAGCTAAAAAAATTATGACTTAAATATGCTTAGTCCCTATAAAATGAGCATGTTTTGATTTTGGTACCTATACAATTGTTTCTTTGTTTTCATCACTCAAATTTAAAATTATTGATTTCAGTTCCCCTATAAAATGAGCAAATTTTTGTTTTGGTCCCTGTAAAATATTTTTTTTTGAGCCCTCCAAAATCTGAAATCACTACTACATTTGGTCCCTAAAGTTCATTTTAAGGTAGATAAATAACATTTATTTTAGGGATTTTGAAAAGTTTCGAAGGTATCACAAACAATAACGAGTGTTACCTGGGATGGTCACTTGACCTTCCGGTAAACACATAAGCCGTTAACGAGTGTCACATAATAGTAGGGACCAAAGCAATTTTATCTTTTTGAGGGATGAAAACCAAAGGAAAATTTTAATAAGGACTAAAATCAAACCTCGCTAATTTTAAACAGACTAAAACATATTTAAGTCAAAAACTATATTACCAATCTGTTTTAACTTTAACTTTATTGTTTTATTTTTAACTTTTAAGTAGTTTCTATGATCCAAAAGTCAAGCCAAATGTTATGTGTCTCTACAATTAGGGCTAGCAATAAACAAGCAGGTTCACAAGTTGCTCAAAGCTCAAGTCTTAATGAGCCAGGGTTGTGAATCAAATGAGTTGAACTTGAGCTGGACAATCTGATTTATTCAATAAACAAGCTGAAGTGAATTAAATTAAAATTTAATACATAATAAACAACCTTATTAAGGTAAATTTGACCATAGGTTCATAAATCACATGTAATTCTTTAAAACCTAATATCAAATATAAGTTGTAACAGGAAGGGAACTAGAAGCTAAAGAACTGAGCTAAAAGATTTGCAACCCTTGTTTGAGTCAAACTCAAGCCAAGAAAATTGGCATCCATTCACTCATACCAAGCAAATTTTGAATCCCAGCAAGACATTTTTACTGCACAATCACATTATAATTGGCTGCACCCAAAACCTCATCATATTATGAAATCTAGCAAAATGATATAAGGGATAGTGATTAAACAATTTAGCTTATAACTATCAACTGATCTTCAGAAGCACCATAACAATAGATTCATGACAATAAAACTAAAGTTCCAAGGGAAACAAACCTCAGCAGCAGCAAGAGCTTTAGCTCGGGCAGCTTCTGCAGCAACTATAGCAGCCTGTTCTTCTTCAGATATAGTGCAGAGGTTATCCTCCTTCTCAGCAACTACTGTGTCTATTGAACCTTTAGACCTGGAAGAACTGACCTCATGCCTTGAGTCATATGCTGCCGGTTGTCTTCCTTGTTTGCTGTGCAATTTCTTCACATGTGCAGTGGAAGGTGAATTGCTTCCAGCAGAGGTGGGATTAAGCAAGCCTCCTTTATTCTCAATGGTACCATGATATGTGCCCAGAGGTGGCTTTCCCAAGGCTGAATCTTTTACAGATTTTCTCTTTGATAAATCTACAGCAGTTGTTTGTCTAGATATCTTCAATCCACTATTAGAAGCTTTTTCCTTACGGAAAACTTCAAGCCATACATTGACCAACTGACTTGCTATAGCACGAATATCACGGCTAGTATGTACACAAACTTTTTCCTTCACGGTTTTCCCCATTCCTACACCCAATAATAAAAAATATAAACACAAATACAAGGGAAACTATAGACATCGTATTTTTGTGTGACTCCATCCCAACACAATCATCTACAGGAGCATAATATATCTTCCCGTTGATAATTCATAGTTCCATTAGGCTAATTGTGTGATATGAATTGATAATAGTAAGAAAAGACACAAACTAGGTTTGACATCAATCTAAACATATATCTCATAAAATGGTTACCAGAAGAATTATTTTAATCTCACCCAAACCAAGTCCCAACCAATTAACCATCTATTTCTCCCTCAAAAGTATTAGATGAGATACAGCACAAAAATAAATACTCCCTCCATTCCCATATATAAGACCCAATTACCTAATTCATCAAGATTAAGAAAAGGGGTTAATTTAGTTGATAGAAATAAATTTGTCTTAAAGTTATAACTTTTTCCAAAACTATCCTTGTCATTAATACTTCTCTCTCTTCTAATTGTTTGTCAATATATTTTCTCTCATCTTTTAATTAGGGGTATTTGTAGTCTAAAAATAATTAATGCAAGAAACATTATAGATTGGGTCTTATAAAAAGGAACAAGCACCCATTCAAACTTGGGTCTTATAAATAGGAACAGAGGAAGTAAATAAACTTGCATGCATAGACTAATATAAATTCATGCAATAAATAAATTACAAAATAAATAAATAAAATAACTACCTGATAATCGTACAGCAAGAAGATCAGTCGAAACACGGACAAGAAGACGCAAACAGTGCCTCAAGAGTTGGGTACCATCCTTCCCCATTGAGTCCTACATTGAGATGTGAATCATGAAGTCCGTAATCTAGGAAATTCCATAACCATAAGATCAATAACATGTATATGGTTTAGCTTAAATTTGGGGAAACAATGGCTTATTATTTCTTCAAAAATATATTACACAATAGTTTGGAATTAATGCATCAAGTGATAAAATAATACCAGTATCCATGAATTGAGAATGGCTAGCCCCTCTTTACTTCCAGCAAAAGACTTCAAGTTTCCAACAGGAAGAGTTAGCAATTGCTTGGCCACATGCAGGCGCCCAGCAGTGGTTTTCGTATTAAAGAACATTTCCCTTAGCAAGTCTTCCCGGGTTAAAATTTGAGCACCATCTAAAGAGTTCTTGTACATTATGTTAGAAAGCTCTAATGCATCAAGTCTCTTTATTATATCCCTAACTTCATCCCTTTCAGTGTCTAACTGTCCCCGAGCAGCTTCCAATGCCTCCATCTCTGCAATATAATCATTTCCACTGCTCAATATGTCAATCATGCGAACAGCCTCTCGTAGTCCACTCATCATTGCACCACCAACAGTATCTGGGTGCTCTTTGCATGTTGCTTCACCAGCAAAAAACAAGCAGTTATCAACTGGTCTCCCTATTATATCATAGTCTTCTCCAGATGCTCCAACAGCAACATAAGAATAAGAACCATAACTAAAAGGATCCCTACCCCAATCAGTCACAACATAAGCAACAGGATCAGGAACTGAGTCCTCCCCAAAAAGTTTACGGAGAACCTTCAATGCATGGTTAACATGATCAGAAGAGCTCAAACTTTGACCATCTATAGCTGCCTTACCAACCACTAATGCTATAAGAACAGGAGCCCCAACTGTTTTCCTGACATTCCAGAACATAAAGCAGTGACCTCTACTGCTTCTCTCCTCAGCTGTTGCTCCAAAGTAGTCCACAGCATCATCCCAAAATATACTAGGAAATTCCAAAACCACTTTATTTAGAACTCCATAACCAAGACGCTGAACAGAAGAACATTTCCACTGTGGCAAAGGTGGGGAGAATTGTATTGTTTCAGCCTTCAAACAGCCAAGTGGAACAGTCACAAGGACAGCATCGCCAAAGAACTCATTGCCATTTGCCGTAGAAACTTTGACTTTATTACTCTGGCCAGGTTCCTTGATACCATATGACACATTTGTTACAACATGGTTCAAGTGAACTGTCAGTCCTTCTCCCAGAGACTCAACAACAGAGCTGTAACCCCCTTTAATCATACAATGAGCTCCCCCAAAACCTCCATACACATCATCTTGATTCCAGTAGGGAAGAGAAACATCCTTAAGCAAAGCAGCACAACCATACTCCAAATGAGCAAAGTGCCAATCCATAACCCTCCTTTCCTGAGGACTCAAAATCTCCCCACCAGGTTTTTTTTCCACAGTACTGTCCTTTTTGGAATCAAACGGACTATCTGCAGAATTATTTTGTTCAGTTTCTTCACTACTTTCAGAGCGTGCCATACGGCGAATCTTAAGAGCATATTCTAAACCATCTTCAAGAGACATTCTCATTGCTTGTTCACCTTTCTGAGCAACAACCAATACCATGTCATCAATAAGACTATTATACTCAGCTTCCACTGCTTCATCCATATCTGCAGGAACTTTTTGTCCTGTCACTATGTCGTATAAAGGGCAATCACTGTTTAACACTGTCAACTCAAGACCCAACTGAGCACAAATCAATGAGGAAGGATCTGGTCTTCTCTCAGTGGCCACATCAGCCTCAACACCAGTTATAATGCTAGCACCAAGATCAACAGGGACAGAAAGTGACGAGTGATCAGTAAATACACGACCTCCTATCCTACTCCTAGCCTCAAGCACAAAAACAGCAAATCCTTGACGTTGCAAGTGGCAAGCAGCAGTTAGCCCAGCAGGACCAGCTCCAATGACAATTACTCTCTTCCTAGGATCTAAATCAGACTGCAGATGATCACCTACCTGAGCATCTAAGGCAGATTTTATGCAGGTAGAGTCATTGCTTTTCTCTTCAGTTACCAGAGAAATCAATCTGCAATCAGGAAAGTTGGAAGAAGGAACAGAACTGTCATTTTCCTGGTAATCATTTTTTTTTCTTTCTACCTGATGTGTCATGTTTGATAAATCCGTCTTCATTTCATTAGCATGCCTCATGCCTTCTGCGGCTTCAAGAGCTAGGTCATCACCATACTTTGTTAGACCATTGTTAATCTCATTGGAAGTATCTGACATTTTGGTCTGACCAACAAGAAAGGAAACTCCATCTTCAGAGTCAGCCATTGAAGCTGCGAGACTTTCTTCAAAACCTTTTTCTTTTACCAGTTTATAACAATGTCTTGCATTACTTCCAACATTCTCCTTCTGAGAGGCAATTCCAACATTTATATAACCCTGCCAAAATGATCTTATCATTTTAAAGTTTCAATTTTACCAGCAAATAAACACTAATATGCTGTTTTTTATTTCAGCCAACAAGTATATTTAAAGAAAAAGCTCAATTAGCCTATGTTTAGTAACAAACTATTTTCAGGAAATAACCATTTTTTTCTTTCAAAAAGTCTCAAAAAGCTAACCAAACAAAAGTGATTATTTCACTAAAATAAGCTGAACCAAACACACTAAATATGCATCCATATATTCTTGTAGTGAACATGCAAAGGAAACAAAAACTGATGGCTAAACAACATAATGAACAAACTTACATATTGATCGAGAAATGCATAGACCTCCCTAATAAGAGAAGAACGAGGACTTCCATCCTCAGAATGAGTATCACTAACTCCACATTCAGCAAGAGGCAAAATACGTGTGACATCTCTGTTCCAAAGACTTAAAATCTGATTTCTGCAATGCATTAAATTAAATGAGGTGAAACTCATTACAACAGGCTACCTAGTTTCAAAAAAGTATAACAAAGTGGTGTTGAACAATCCAAGAGTACTCCTCTCAGCATGATATTCCCTTAAGAAGTTTAGAGTACTCGTTTATGGCAAAGTGTCCCTACAGCTCAAATATGAAATACTACTTGAATGAAAGAAATTCAATATTATATAATAATAATAAATTCTCAAGTGTTTACACCGAAGGCCTATTTAATGACCCAACATTACCAAACACCCTGATAAGTTATTCCTATTCTAAGCAAGAATAAGACAATCTAAAACAAAATAAAATCCCTAAATAACATAAAATAATGATCCTAACTACAAAATTAAAAACCAAAAATAAAATGAGAAACTAAATAGTTCAATTTGTATCACAAAGTCATCATGTTTGGGCTAAAATCTAATTAGAAGAAAACAGAAGCCCATTATACAGCATATCCCAGATTGGAAGTTTAAAAAATAAGTAAGATAGCACCTAAGAAGCTGCAACAATATGCTCATTGGAGTTTATAAGACCACTTTACAGATTTTTAAAAGGGATTCTGAAGCATAAAACAATAGGGGGGGAAAAAACTAAATTCCATCACGTAAAGAAGAAATCAGCAGATAGCATCTTGTCAAGAAATAGAGTGATGATGATAGTATTATATTGTATAACTAGTAAAATATTAAACAAAATTATAGCCAACTTCTGAATATAACAAATTACAGTAGATAAGGGGAGAAGATTGTGTATCACAATAGAAGTATCCCCACTGACAATCCTGCCAGCAAATTGTCTTGAAAATGTAGAAGAAATAGTGATGAAAAAGTCCACTTAAATTTGTCTATGAAAAGCTATTGCAAATCAACTTTTAAAGGAGATAGAAGAAGAGAGAGGGAGGGTAATGTTATGGCCTATAAGCAATAAAAATATTATAAAGAGGAACTCACAACCACAGAATATACAACTAATCATTAATTTCCATATAAACATAAAGAAGGGGAGAAAACTTCAGTCCAATATAGGAAGTAGGCATTGTAATTTTTTCCAGTTCTGAGCAAATACAGGAGGAAGGCCCTTGACCAGAAAAATATAACAAACAAATATCAAATTCAGAAACAAGCAATGACCAAAGAGGAGAAAAAAATTGAACCAACAGGCATCTAACCAAATGTATGTGTTTATTTTTTCCCTTTGGTTTCTTTTTAAATGACCACTATCAAGTTGTTCGGCTCCCAATTATACATGTGAATCATTAACCAGAAACATAGCAACATACAGCAAGAGTTTATATCTAATTTTCATGTTTAAGAAATTAAAATAAATAACACATTCGATCATCAGTCACAAAGAATCAAAAACAATTCTATGTATTTCAAGCACAAGAAACCAAAAACCCAAAATATTGAAGAAAGAAACCTCTATGCTGCAAAAGAAAAACTGCAACCTTTCTTAACACTTGGAAAAAACAATTGCAAGCAAATGCAAGGACCTGTTTGAAAACTTAACTACCTGCAATCCAAATATTCCTTGAGACCACCTTTACGCTTCAAGACCTCCTTAAACTTTATTTTCTCAATTGGACCAGCTTTACGGGCTTTCAGCCCGGCTGATACTGCTACTACTGCAACATTTTCAGAGACTTCACCAGTATTCAAAGGGTAATCATGCTTCAATCTTGATCTAAGAGTGCGATCACCATCTGTCATAACTTGACTTTCATTTAGAGCTTGTTCATCAATTAAAATTTCCCAATCAGCATCCCCCTCATATGTCATGTCACCATGCTTACGCATTTTGGTCCTTCGCACTGCCCGCGGGATGCTTGATATCTTACCCTCAGTATCAGCAATATCAGATACAGGGGCCCGGTATTCTGCAGAGTTCCCATTTTCATCTGGAATGGAAGACTGAAGAGAGGATCCATCAGATTGAATTGGATCTAACACTGAGCTACATTTTAGAATTGAAGCAGTTGAGTCTTTTCGAATATTGCAACCTTTTAGAGGATTCTCTGGGTGATTTGAGTGGGCAGTCAATTCAGCTTCATTGGCTTCGTTAGACACCATAGAAGATAAACTACCACTAACAGTTACATTATTTCTTTTAGGTGAAAAACCTGAAACAAAATCTTGCACTTCAGCCTTTGTATCTAAACTACTATAATCACAGAAATTGCTATCAGAAACGAACTCGGTTTCTAATTTTCCACCTCCGTCTACTTCCATATGACATCCAGATAACTCCAGAGCTCCATTACATGAGGATTCCTGGAAAACTTTTCCAGCAACCATATTATTATTGTCATTCAATATAGTTTCAGCTGATTTAATCAAGGGTTCAGTGTGGCAAGAAGTTAAGACATTTTCTTTCCCAGCAGAAGTAGAAACCTCAGGTTCTGAAGCACTGCTGCACACTTTTGCTGTTTCAACCATTAATCTGTTTTCAGACTCTCCTGCCTCAGTAAATCCTCTTTCGCCCTCCCCCACTTTTGAGAGAGAGACAGTTTCAACTATTTCATCATGCCACCTGGTAGACAACTTTTTTAAACCATCACTGAGAACACTTTCCTGCAATCCAACCTTTTGGTCAAAATGACAAGAAATATCTTCAACTTGTACACAAGACAATTGCTGCATATCTCCATGGCAGACATTGTTCGACTGAGACGGTCCATCTGGAATGTCCAAATCGCAATCGCCCTTCGCAGCTTCCTCTTGAAAACAGTCATCACCACACTTCTGATCATCCACCACAGATGCAACAACCTGTTCAGATGCTTGAGGCAAAACTTCCACAGACTCAACATTCCCCCCAACCAATTTCGAGCCAGAAGCAGATCCAGATCTACTTTCAACCCCAGAATCCACAGCTTCCACAAAATCTTCACTATCCACATTCCAAATCCCCTTTTTCTGCCTCGAACCGCAGCCACGAGATTTCCTAGAAGAACTAGATTGTGCCTTATTGAAAATCGCGGGCAACGAATCCTCCATGTGTTGTTGATCAGTGCAATCTTGCATCTGCATGTCCTCATCACCCAACCCCAAGAGCACGGGCACCACGCCTTTGTCGTCCTTACCTTTAGGTCCCAAAGCAATCAAATCTTCATCAGACACATGCAAAGCACGAATTGCTCCTCCTCTTGTAACCCCAGATCCCTGATCTCTCTTAGGACCCTTCAGCCTCTTCCTAAAGCTAGCCAAGGTATCATTATCATCCATACCCCCCAAATCCTCTTTCTCCCTAACAACAGCAGCATCACTACTGCCACCACCACTACCCTTCTTCTTGGACCTCTTCAGCTTAAAGATTGACCCAATGGGCTCGTCGTCGTCGGAGACGAAACCAATTTCCTTCTTGGATCGCTTCTTCTTTGTCCCAGACCTAATATCCTCTCCCTCCATTTCTGCAAACCTAGGTTTTTTCCCCCACACACAACAATCTCGGAACGATTCTTATTTATGCAGTCGCTTTCTTCCACTTCTCCATAACCAGATTAACAACAACCCTCGCGCTCTTCAATGAAGATATAATCGAAATCCTAAAGTGAACACAAAACAAATAATATTGTATTATAGTGAGTGAAGAACCAAAAGCTGAATAAGAAAAACCGATAAGAAAACACACACACTTAATAAGAAGATATTTGGATGGGTAAAGGTAAATGTATATAAATAAATGTATAAAATAGGGAAAATTAGTGGGATTGTGGAACCTGCGTTCTGCAATTGGTGTTGTGTTGTGTTCTGTGTTGAATCCTTAGAAAGAGAAAGCTAGAGAGAGAGTGAAGTGCGTGCGCACGGTAACAAGAAGTAACGGCTTCTTCTCACGACTAGGGAAACGTTCGCCCTATGACCTGAACCGTGACCACAGAGGGAGGAGAATAATAAGATTGGAACAACCAAATTATGTCTTTTGTATTAAACTAAACTTAATTTAGGAAATATAAATATCAAAAAAGGCTTAAATATGTTAGTACCTAAAATTCTTGTTCATTTATGCATATAATATTTTTTATATTTTATTGTAATATGTGGTTAATCTCGTTTTGTTAGATGATGGCGTGAAAAGTATAATGATATGTCATCAAATCTAATCACTTAACATGTATCCAAATTAAAGTTATATTATTATCTGTTATTTAATTTATTAAAAAAATCTAATTATTATATTTAAACAGTTATTGTAATTGTTTTTATCTTTCTCTATCTATCTTACCTTCTTTATAAACTGAGACTGTCTCCTCCTCCTCCAAGCCAAACTCCAACTCTCTAATCCCAAAAATGCCCTCTCTGACTTAAATCACTGTGACACCACCCCATGCAATTGGACCATCATCATGTGCGACATTGTTGTGAGATTTGTCGTTGTCGATGATGGAAGAAGAGACAATGGTGGTAGGCAATGAGGATGTTGGAGAAGAGATGGTGGTCCATGAGGGTGGAGAAAATGACGCAGAGGGGGTGGTTTGATTCGTCATCGCTAGTGATGGCCTAAGGAGAGAGAGAAGAAGAGGGTGAGGGAGACGAGTCTATCACGTCAATTTGGGTACATTCAATAATTAGACTTAAGGATGTGATATTTCGTTTGTCATGTCATCACTTAACAAAATGAAACTAACGGCATGTATTATAGTGAAACATAAAAAAGAGTCATATACTTAGACAAATAAAAGTGAATATTAGGTAGTAAATTAAAAATGACATATTTTCCAAGTATGATAAATATATTTAAGTCATATCAAAATAAATTAGTGTTTATAACAATCAATGAAATAATAACTTCTAGGTTTGTTAAGTTAAAATTAGAGTTTCCCATCAAGTAATCGATAAATTCATATCAATATCATACCATGATAGAAAAAAAAGAGGTTAGAATGCCCCATGGATAATTTATGTTAACCTTTTATTTTATTTAGAATGTTGACCTTTTTATATAATTTATTTTATTTTTATTGTGTGAGATGTTTAGGTGAAACTCTAAATTTAATTAGAAAAACAATATCAAAAATATTTATGTAATTGTATTTAAGTTTTGTCTTTAACTAAAAAAACACCATTGTGATATTAAAGCAATTTTTTATGTTCTTCAACTCTCTCAATGCCTTAAAAAAAACATTCTCAACTTGTCTTTTTTTTTTCATTTGATTGTTTTTAAAAAATTGTGGGAAAAAATCATACATGTATCATAATTTTAAAGGAAAGAAAGAAATAGTAAGGAAAAATTTAGAAGATAAGTAATAATAGAAAAGATTTTAATTGTCATATATAATAAGTTTATTAATTTTTATAATTTTTAAAAGACATTAATATCAATTTTTAGTTAGTTGACATTATAATTTTTTATTCTAATACTAATAATATATAAAAATTAAACCTAAAAATATTCTGTTCATGTTAAATCGGTACAAAGAGATTGAAATTTAAAACGACAAAAATTAAGGTAAGGGCTAAGGAGTAAGGACACTTTTAAGTCATAAGATATGGCACAAGTGGTCATTGATTTAAGCTCTTTAATTATACGATGGTGTTTGATTCTTAAATGTGTAAAAAAAAAAATGCTTGCATGTCCTCAACTTTGGTATTCTTCTTCCTTGGATAATTAGTGTAATGATTTTTAATTATGAGAGTATTTTACTTTTTGTGAGAGAGAAAAATGAGTAAAAAAGTATTTGCGTAACAATTAAAAACATTTTCGTGTATTGTGATATATTTTAATGTAAAACTTTAATGTTTAAAATAAATTTTATAAAAAAGAATTTCATAAAATTTTAAAACAAATATACACTATCTTTTAACTTAATTTGGTGTGTAAAAAAAACATAATTTGGTGTAATATATTTATCAACAAGAGTTGTTTTTGTCAAGTGACCCAAAATGTTGTTCTCTGTCTAAATTTTTGCTCAAATAACTTAATGTCGTCACAAAACGACATTGTTAGGTCATCTTTTCCTCGTAAGGCTTCAATTGATGAGTCTTGGGCTTCCTTCAATCAAAGGCATTGAATACAATCATCTTATTGAACCTTTGTGATACATGTTCATTTATTTGCTTGCTTGCCCTAATGATAGGTCCCTCCATTTTTTGTAGAACCTTTTTCGATGTTTTCCTGTCCTCCATCTTGCTATCATCTTGTAGTCCTTTATAAATTATGACCTAAAGTTACCTTCCTTATTATTTGTAAAACTAATGGCATCATATGTTAACTTACTAAATGTATCAAAGTTGGTTAATGATAAAGTGAAATTTTAACAAAAGCAAAATTAGTTTTTATCTATTTTAATAAATAAAACTGACAAATCATAAGACAAATAAAATTATCGAGTCAAACAAATTGTAACTTGCAACTCCTTTTCATTTTTTCTGAGAGAATAAACCACTTTTTTTTATTATTGTAAAACTAATGACATCAGTCGTTAACTTACTAAATGTGTTTAGATTAGTTAATACTAAAGTAAAAGTTTGACAAAAAAGCCATAAATTTAAAATTTGTCGTTAACCTATTTAAATAGATAAAACTATCGAATTTTATAGAAAATAAGTAAACTATTACGTCATACAAATTGTGCTTAACAGTTACATTTCTTAGTATTATAAAACTAACTATGTTAGTCATTAACTTATTAAATGTGTCAAAGTTAGTTAACAGTAAAACGGAAATTTAACAAAAACAATTTGGTCATTAACTTATCCAACATATAAAACTAGTGTCGAAGTTGGTTAATACCTGAGTGTAAGTTTAGCAAACACAAAATTGATTGTTGAATTATCTAACAGATAAAACTAATAATGTAAAATCACTAAGTAATGTAAAATATGGTTTACAACTACATTATTTACTAATGTAAAACTAATAATGTTAGTCATTAACTTACGAAATTAATGTTTGAAAGTTGATTAGTATTAAAATGAAAGTTTTAACATAA
>CM023957.1:32011892-32071246 GCA_013407115.1 Glycine latifolia
ACAATAATAGGTTTTTAACCTATTCAAAGGTAAATAATATTAGTAATATTAGTCATTAACTTACTATATGTGTTAAAATTAGGCTTACAATAATAGGTTTTTAACCTATTCAAAGGTAAATAATATTAGTAATATTAGTCATTAACTTTTTATATCCAAACTAATAAATGTTAATCGGTTTGAACTTGATTATTAGATTTATAAACAAAAAACACAAACTAGATTGAATCATCTTAATCACATTTAGGTTGGAAAAGATGGAGTCATCAAGTCACCTAATAAATCATAAAAACATGAAAAAAGGAAATTGTAATAAAATGAAGTAATTAATAATATAAAAAAATAAAACCATAGAATTATACAACATATAAATTATAAAGTTACACAACCTATAACTATAGAATTATAAATATTTTAAAAAACTAAAATAGTATGGGTCCAGGTTTGTTTTATATGCTTAATTTCGATACCCAAATTGATGACATTGAATATGTCTTTTTAAGATGAGTTAGGCTTGTCAATTACTTAAAAATGAAAATGATAGCATGGCCATAAGTATAACTACACAAAGAAAGAAATTATTGCAATAAAGAATAAATTTCAAGCACGTGTAATAAAATAACACATTTTCAACAAATTCTACATAACTCAACTAGTCATTTTTAAAAAAATATTATCCTCTTTGTTGTGTTTATTTTTGGCTTAAAATTATACACACAGACTACCTAATGTCAAATATTAATTAAAAATTATTCCTAAACTAAACACAACCATCACTAAAAAACAGTTAAACCCAGAAGATGGTTCTGGGCAAGAGACCAACGAATTTCACAAGCGGGTAAAGCCCAACAATTTATAAAAAGAGAAAGAGAAAAAAAAAGAGAAATTGTTATTTCCACTCCCACTTTACACTATTGCACTCCCCTTCTCATTTTTTGTACTTAGACTACCTCACTATCCTCATCTCTTTCTTCATTTCATACAATGGATGATTTGTAACAGGTTACAGGTTTATTTTTTTGGGGGTTGTAGGGGACTCTTAATTGGTTTCGGTTTGTACATTACAGATTCATAGCCTGCAAATCTGGAGGGTATGGCTATTATTGACAAATTCTATGGGTACCCAGGTGTAACGTAGCATGCAAAAAAAAACAAAATGAGAAGGGGAAGTGTCTTTTTTCTTTTTCCGGAACAGTTATATGAGATAAAGAATGAGATGAGAGAGACAAGGCTAGTGTTTATAGTGGGATAGTCTCTATATAAAAAAATGAGAAAGGAAGTGTATTAGACTGTTACTGTAAAAGGGGAGAAGAAATATTTACTCCCAAAAAAAGGGTTGATAAGCTACAACCCAACAAATGAAAAGGGTCCCGCTGACATATATGTATTATCCATGAAAAATAGTGAAAATATGGATTTTTTTATTAAAAAAATTAAAATTTCTTTGAAAAATAAAAGGAAAAAATGCATTATTTTTTTTCATTATTCATGTGAAATAATGAAAAAGACAGTTTAATTTCAATATTTTGATTGTTTTTAGTGTTATTTTTTAATTAAAGTTTTATCTCAATAACTAATAACTAATATCAATTTTTAATATAAACTTTTATTACGTGAGTAGCTAAAGTTAAACTTTAATTTCAATTAAAAACATCATAGAAAACATCTATAACTTACTAGTTACTACACTTAAGTTTTATCCAATACAAAAATTATACTACTTCACGTGTTCTTAGATTCGTTGACACCAAGACAGATTGGTAGGACTCAGTTCCGGACGATGGTCTAGTGGCATGGGACTACAAAGAGACCCTACTTTGTTGTTGTTCATTCCTTTGAAATAAAATAAATAAATAAAAAACAAACACTAGATGATGTCATTCTCTATTGATCCTCTTCTACTAGCTTAAAATGAATATTAATTATTTTTAAAATTTCAATGAATTTTCTATTTATTTTTGTAAAAATATGAAGAAGAAAAAAATTGAATTTTTTTTAAAACGACTAAAATGATTCTTAAGCCGTAATCAAATGGGCCCTTATAAGCTGTTTATTGCATGGAAAAGAAAAGAAAAAAAAATGTGCAAATTATTTACGCATGATGAGGACAAGGATCCAACAGAAAACTATGCAAAGTGTCTATTACGCTGCGATATAAAATCGAAGTACAAACAGAAGCAAAGAACATACTGGAACAGATTAATAACAGAAGAAGGTGTATGATTGAAAAAGTGGAGCCCAATATCAAGTTGGAGATTGATACTAACCATGGCACATCCGTGCAAGTATTATATTACCCTCCCATAAGACAAGATGTCCTTTGATGGACTCAACCATTAAGAATGAAGTTGATTACCATATGGGAATAGACCTCAATTGACATAAAATTATATTTATTTCTATTCTATAATTTATAATTTACTATTATATAAGAAGTAATTATTTATTATATAAATTAATTAACATGAAATTATTTCAATTTAATAGTAGTTTATAACCTTATTATATATATATATATACACGTGTGTGTGTATATTTGCGTTGTTAAATACTTGAAAAAAAAAATTGGTTTATGATAATTTTACCCAACTAGAGTAATAATATCTTCTCACAAAGATTTATGTGATATATAGAAGAAAAAAACACTTCAAAAAATATTTTGGTCAAATCATGAAAATACAATTGAATACATAATTTTTTTCATTCACGATGATTATGTGTGACTTAAACTAATTGAAATACTCGTAAAAAGAAAAGGCCATTGAAATAAGTAAAATAAAAATTTAAAGCACTGATTTTACAATGAGATGAAAAATTGTAATTAAATTTATTAAATGGACAATAATAAAAATTGTTGTTGATTGATTTTATTTTAGTTACTCGACAATGTTGTCCTTTGTAACTTTTTTTATTTTTTTCAGTATCTTTGTCCTGAATGAATATTAAACCTTTTTTTTTTCACGGAATGAATGAATGAATCTTAAACTTAATTAGTTGAATCTAAGTTCTTATTATGTATACCCTATATAAGTTTCATTAGTTTTAAAAAATATAATTAATTATTTTTCTCATTGATCGATTCTGTTGAATGTTGTAATATTGTTTAATTGTCGGTAAAGTAGTAAAGTGTTAGTTTCTTTATAGCCTAGTAGAGTAAAGACAAAATTAACCGAGTGAATATTGTTGTACAAACGGGAGGCAGGTTGTAATTATTGCTTACAAATACTTGCTCATGAGCCCATTGTTTGTCATCTGCTATTTTTTAACTTTCAATACTTTCTTTTTTATTTTTGGATTCTTTAATTTGCTTATTAATGTGTAGTAGTATATGATCAGGGCATGTGGCACATGCTAGGACATGCTGAGTTTTAGTATGAGCACAAGACTAATTACAGTCATGTGATGGAGTGAATAGGAATTTGAATAACGACAAAGTTGGTCGAGACATACGTTGGTTGATTACTACGATTTTTAATGCCGGGAAAAAGTATAGAAACTTGACAATTACTAAGGTTTTTAATGACTGGCTACGAGATATACTTTCTTTTTTCTTTTTTTCTTTTTTTCTTTATGGGCATATCGTATATGTCACTCAAATTAATATAGGATGTGACTTAAAGTTGTTAGTTATCAATGTTTGTTCCCATGTAATATAAGGAATAATCAATACCCTAACATTAATACATTGACTGCATAGAGTACTTAATCTTGAGGTTCTGAACTTTACAAAACTTTAAGTCGTTGCTTATTACACATAGTATACATTAAATGGAATACCGCGTTAAGGATAATAACTTCAGAACATAAATGCATGGATTTAAAAGGAAATTAGTATTTGAAAACATAAATGTGCGAGAAAATTCAAATACTCCAACTTTAACTTAAATACAAGAATGTAACTTTGCTTAAAATAAATGCCTGGAACTAGAAAGTGCAATGAAAATAAGATGCAAATGAAACTCAAATGTAAAAGTAACGTAAATGTGAATTGAAAAGAAAAGAAAAGAAAATAAAGAAGTAGAAGAAGTGCAAGTAATTAAATGCTAGAAAAACTAAATTCGAAGAAGAAAAATAGAACTTACTGAAATTAGTACCCATAATGTGTGTGGTGTGTAGGCGTTACATAGACTTAGTGTAGTAAGTTTTGACCAGAAATCAGGTACTATCCAATGTGGTATTTAGATATCAGGATAATAAAAGATTCAATTTTAATCAAAATCAAATAACCAACTAGGGTAGGGGAAAATTTACACAATCCCTACGTTGGAAGTGTATTAATTTTTATTTATTATTAGATATGACTCATATTGTGCCGTCATAATATATGTACGGTGATCCCATTCCTTGGTGAGCAGATGGGAATTTGACCATGTGTTTTATTATTTGTAGTTTGGGCTTAAGTTCATGAATAATTATAGTGCTTAGGATTTCTAAGTATATATATTTCTTTGTAATTTAAGTGCAATGATACGAGTGTGTGAGAAAATATAGTGAATAGTTAGACGTAAACCACATTGAATAAATCAGAGTAAACTCTGTGTTATTTTCTTCTTCCTTTTTTTTTTCTTCTATCTCAATTGTTGTGTGATTGATCAATACCCAACATTTATCACTTATGATAAAATTAGATATTGGACGTGACTATCTTGTAAGATGAAGATATTTTCTTTTTCTTTTTATTATGTGGGAATGAAAATGTTTTTAGGACTACTGCAGGGCAATACTGAAGGGTTAGTTTGTGAAAAGGATTATTTATAAAAGGGTTGGGGTATTTAATTAATTTTCTTGACCTCATATCTAATGTACACTTTTGCTGAAAAATTAAAAAAAAAATATGTATGATAACTTCAGGCGGATCTGTTTACTGATCAGTGAGTTTGGTTGATGAGAACTACATTGCCTTTTATTATATATCCAACTAATTAACAAAGAGTGACGTACCAATTAATGTCTATTTATGATACGTAGCAATTCATCAGAAAGAAAGTAGAGTGATCATGAAAACAAAACTAGTTATTGATTGCTTGTTCAATCTTTTGAAACGATATAGTATTGAGTACGATTTATGGTGAAGTTTTGGTTGATACTAATGACAGCACATATGGTGGAAAGTGAAAACTTTTGTGTTATAATAAAAATTAAAAGTAGAGTTTAACAGTCTCGCGAGGGTCCCCTAATTGAAATATACGTACCCTTACACTTTTGATAAATGTGTTAAACTTACAAACATTTGTTTCTCATTCTCGTTGCACTCATTTCCTCTTTAATTAGGGTTCCTTAATTATACACAAAGAGGTCATTAACATCCCAAATTTGTTTTTCTTCCGGGGGAAAACAGAAGAGAAAGATCATCAACATGGCCTGCTAGGTAGCTATAGTCTTTCTCTGGGTGGTCCAACAGCATGCGAGTACACCCCAAACGGCCTGATATGACATTAACAACAACTAATCAACTATTACATAACAAAATATAGCTACGTAATCTTTTATTATTCAATATCAAATTATATATAAAAATGTTACTATCATGGTGTTATATGTTTTAAAACAAAAACAATAAAATGTAAATATGTGTAGTAAGTGATCAAAGTTTTTCAAGAATAAGCAATTCTGTAAATGTGTTTCGCAGTTGGTCAAAGGTAAGTGGTTTAAACATTTACGGAAGAAGTGATTCAAAACCAACTGACTTTTTAAGTATGATGAGCTCGATTATTTTGAAGTGATTAAGTATTTAATAATTAGTTTTTAAATGATAAATGTCTAGGCTAGGTGATCAACATTAGGAGTTTTACGTAGAAAGTTTCGAAGATTAACTAGCAGATATACATAAGTTGTCTATAAATATATACATCAAATTTAACAAGAATTGAATTCATTTTAAGTTAAAACTCTTTAATAAGCTACGAAAAATTATCGCAAACATATGTTATCTCATTTCAGAGTTTAGTTAAGTAGTTAATAAAATGGTAGGATAGTTCATTTAAGGTATATATTTGGATGAGGAAATTGGAATTATGGTTTAGAATTTTATTTTAATTATAGTTTTAATAAATTGATTCAGAATTGCAGACTTTATATTTGAATTAATCAAATTAAGTTCAATATGATGTAAATTTTATATCTTTTATATTTTACTTTAATTTAAAAAATTCTTTTATTTTCATCAACTATATTTATATCCTCTAAACCAAACACAATCATAAAAATAATATAGTAAATCACAATGATAGTTACAATTGCGGTAACAAAGATTATGACAAAATGGGATAGTGATATTAGTGATTATAGTAATGATGAGTATAGTAGCATTAATGGAGATAAAAACAAAAATAACAATAATAATCATGATAATAATAATAACAATAATAATAAGGAATGTTCTTGTATAGTGTCAATAGAAATTGCCAATTTTTAGAATAGTGGTTAGGAATTGAAAACGACTTAAGATTGTTATTTTATATTTTATATTTTTTTTATGAAATTTATAATCTTAATTCTAAAATGGCTTTTAAACATAAGAAGAAGAAAAACTGCTAATAGACCCAATTTGAATCTTACACTTTCATTTCATACTCGATTCCAAATGTGAAATGTTCAACAACTACTTAATGTTTGTTTTAGACTTTTTAGTATATGTTAAATAATAAATCATTTGATGAAGCTTTCTTTATTTTCAGAAAGATGTATCTTTTCTCTGCATAATACTCGTGATATGATGTCGCTAAGTAAAATTGTAGCAATCCTTTATCAATTGGAAGCATGTTATAATCCCAACTCAACAGATTCTAATGGTAAATATACTTTTATTTACTTGTTTTAAATAGCAGTCCTCACGTCTTAGTTTACGCACATTTCCTTTTGCCTTAAACTGTGTAAATCCGAAATTCTAACGTTGTTTTCTTCATTTGCCTTTTGCTTACACTCCAAATAGAATTTGCTTAGTGTTGTTAACAACATCCCAACATAACAAAACTTTGGAGAAAAGCAACCTAGATATCGTTATTATTGAGCTGCGTGACGTTTGTTAAAAAAAAAAAACAATTCCAAACACACTTTTAGTGGATAGAATAAAGAATAAGTACTTTAAATAGTTAAATTTGTCTTTAAAATTATACAGATTAATAAATTGATTCTTAAAAAATCAAAAAAATTAATTTATTTTTTAAATATATAAAAATATAGTAAATTAATCTTATAAATAAATTAATTCATAAATTTTGTAATTTAATATTAAATTGATATTCAAAAAATATTTTATTATTAAAATAATCTTTAAATATTATAATTTAACATAAAATGATTTCATAATTTTAAAAATAAATTAATTTATCATATTTTTACACATATACTAAATTTATATTTTTTATATTTTATAGAAAATAATTTATCACTACATCATAATTTCAATTAACGAATTTGGCTAGTTATATGAAATAAATAACCAAGTGAAATGATATGATAATGGGGGTACAGTTGATATGATTGATGACTGAATTGGGAATGGGATCAGAGTGATTTGTCTGAACAAGGAATGTCGTTGGCTAATAGGTGGAGAGGCTTTTATGACAGACGGAGTTCATAATACTTTATAGTTTCAATAATTAAAGTAATTGGATAAATTGATGCAATTAAAAACAATTAAGCTGACAAATAATTTTTTTTTATTTACATAATTTTTTTATATTTTTGAGTATTGATTGATTAATAGTATAAACACTTTTTTTTTATTTTCTGAATGATAAAAAATAAAAGTATAAACACATTTATAAGCTTCAAAAAGTAACTTGTCTAAAGAATATTAAAAACATTTCTAATCAATGAAATAGGTTATAAGTTCATAATTAGCATTCCTAAAAAAAGCTTTTTATTAGCAACATAAAAGCTTTATCAACTAGTATTGCCTAATATCCTAAGTTTATAATTTATCTATCCATTTTTTGTCCTATACATTGAATTCACAGGTTAAGGAGAAAATAAAAACGATTTATGGCGATAATTGCATTTTGTTAAATTTTTTGTCTGAAACTGAAGACTACATAATAAAATAAAATCGTTACACATTAAACCAATTAACTTCAAGCAAAAAATATAATCGAACCCGAACATGGAAAATACTATTTTGTAAGCTAGATCATGCTTTATTAAAAGATTCTACCATAAAAAGTTCAACGATTCTAAACTTGTTTCAAAAGTTAATCTGATTAACGTATTGAACAGGTGACAACCTAAAGACTTATAATCTAAGGGAGATGATATTAACTCTAATCTCTTTGCTATTGGTCTCTAACAGAGTTGTGAATCCCTCATTTGTACCCCACTGTGTCAGTCACCACCCAACCCATCACCATCGCCCCAACTCCGCCCCAAATCTGAACTCAGCAACCCCAATGTGGCTACAACAGCGTCGGGTGCCACTAACTACTCCTTCCGCTCACTGCTCACCATCCCAACAGCGTGCCACACGCCACCCCTTTTTTGCAACACTAGGCATTATCACCACCACCATGATTAAACATCTCTAATCACAAATTCTTATATATTGTACAATAAAATTATGATTCTATTTTTTTTTATCCCTTCAGAAAGGACGAAAACATGAAGAAAATACGGTTATACAATTCTATTACTCATAGAATAAAATTTTGTTTCATTTTTTTTTTTGCGCACTCTCGCACTCTCAATAAAACACGATTCCTTAATCGTATTTCTGTGAAAAGGTTGCTTTTGGAAGAAAAAATACAAATGTGTAAGTCCCTTGGTAGCTGCCAATAGCAACTCCCAATCTACTTCAACTTTGTGGTGCTCAACTACAGCATATTTTTACACCAAAATCTATACACCCTGTTAAATTTCCGGCATTGGATACTAATTGGGCCAAGCTTAAAACCTTATGAAAACGGATCACAAAAAAACGAACAAAAAATTGGGTCAAGTTTAAAAAATTAACCCAGTACTGTGCTCTCGAAAACTAAACCCAAAACACCAACGCCTCAACGATTCACCCAACTCGATTTGAAACTTCAAAGAACCTACGGGCTAAGGCGCAACTTTTTTTAACGTGTGCTGGTGAACAAACAACGGCATAAATTAAACTGTTAATCATCCTCCGAAATAAAGTCAAAAAACGTGTCCATGTTGAATTTGGCTACATTGACACCTTTTCACGCGCATACTTTTCCTACCCTTGTTGCTATTGTAGGAATCAGCAAGCCAAGAAGAACATATCACACGTTTGATTTCAATATCGTTGCCGATTTTTTTTCAGCTAAATAACGCAGCGCACTAAATCTGAATATTTTATTATAGGAGACAAAAGCTATTATAAAGGATCATATATTGCAAAATGAACAGATTGAGTCAAAGGAGCAAAATCTGTGAACCAGATCCTGCTCAATCCACATAGTTATCAATCAATACCAACAAAAGAACCAAAGACGTTCGAGAGAAGATGAAAATCAACAACCCATGTTTTTATAGCAAAAAAATTGCGAAGACTTATTATGAAACTTACTGGCCAAAGTGAATATAATTATTCAAATATTTCAGTTTAGGCTCATTACAAATGCTAAGAAGTTTGTTGATTGATATATCTATCTTCTATACATCCCATAACAAACAAACTGGAACATATCACTAAAAATAACCCTAAAATAAGGAATGTATTGCAAAACGAAACAAAAAAAAAAGCAACAACTATGCTATTACTATTATTATTAGCCTAAGCACGTTCTCCACGGATACGGCGTGCGAGTTGAATGTCCTTGGGCATGATGGTCACCCTCTTGGCGTGAATCGCACACAAGTTGGTGTCCTCAAACAAACCAACCAAGTAAGCCTCCGCAGCTTCCTGAAGCGCAAGAACAGCGTGACTCTGGAACCTCAGATCGGTCTGCACCAAAAAAAAAAAGAGCTTAATTTACAATGAAACAATAAAAAAAAAGGTAAGGGTGAAAAACTAGTGTTTGGACTTTTGAAATAAGAACATTTATTGTTGACAAATGTTAATTGTTGGTATTGTCAGTTGTTAGCGGGGGATTCTAACCCAGAAACCAGAAACTCTCCCCGTTCCCATCTCCCTTCACCACTGATCAATAAATTAGTATTTTGAGATAGGAATATACCTTAAAGTCTTGCGCGATTTCACGAACAAGACGCTGGAAGGGAAGCTTGCGGATCAGAAGCTCTGTGCTCTTTTGGTATTTTCGGATCTCACTGAAAAAACGGAGAGAATAATTCAATAGTCCGCGAAAATTCGAAACAAGAACGTGATGAGAGATGAAAGATGAAAAAACAAAACAATTTACTACAGAAGAAGAAGGATTACCGAAGAGCAACAGTTCCAGGGCGATAGCGATGAGGTTTCTTGACTCCACCGGTTGTCGGTGCAGATTTTCTTGCAGCCTACAAAGAAATCACGCGTTTATTCGGTTATTAATCTCCAAAGATCACATAATTACGTAATTGAAGAATCAATTGTGAATAAACCATCAGGAATTTAGGAACAAAAGGTAACTGAAATTGAGAAACCCTAACTAGGAAAAAACGAAACCCTAAAGAAGAAAAATTAGTACCTTGGTGGCGAGTTGCTTCCTAGGAGCCTTTCCACCGGTGGATTTGCGAGCGGTTTGCTTGGTACGAGCCATGGAAGACGATTGAGAGAGGAAGAAGACGCAGAGAAGAGAGAAAATTGATTTTCGAAGGTGCGAAAGAATAATTGATGTTCGATGTGGGAAAGAGGGAACAGTTGATTTGGTTTTTATATGGTCGTGTAATACGAGGGTTAGGTCGGTTTAATTGGTGGATAAGAGACGTGAACTTCGACGACTTCAACGGATTAGTATTTGATAATTGATCTTAATCCGTGTGCTTCTTTCTAATTGGTCAGTTTGAGGAACTCAGGATTGCCAGCGTGGACGATTTGTGTTTCTTTCGTTTCCGGTAAACCCCAACTCACTCTATTGGCGGCCCAAAAAACACATGTTAAACTTAAACCCCTTCTCCAAAAACTTCAACTAAAAATATACTACTATCAAAAAAAAAATTTGTTATAAACAAATTAAATTATTAACTACTCCAAATTTGAGGAGTATCTTTATTTTTATTCTGAAATTATCGACCATCTAAAGATGATCTAAAAAAATTATTTCATTGTTTTAATATTCACCAAAAAAAAAGAAGTTTTAATAGATAAAAAATAATGAAATAATATTTTTTTACAAAGATAACCAAATAATATTATTATTATTTTTACATGAGATAATGAAATAAGTAGGACATATAAGTAATATAACATCTAGTACCATTGTTTGGTATGGAGCTTCTTGTACCCAATTGAGAAAACAAAAATATGGCTCCTGTCAAATTACTAAGGCCCGTTGGATACTTAGGATATGATATGTTATGATATCTTTTATTTTATTTTATTGCAGGGACAAATTCAAAAAGGAAGGATTATCTGTATATATTTAATACGGTATTAAGATATTTATAATTTATATGTATCATATTTAATCAACTTAACGAACTTCTTTGGTGCAAATAAATCTAAATTTGAAACTGAATATTATATTTAAAAAAAATATGTAAGTTTCTATGGTTTAACATTATTTTTAAAATTATAAAATCAGTAGTAGTTTTTTAAGAACTCTTATCTTAATATATTTTATCAAATACCGTTATTATATAATCAATTTTTATCTCTTTTTAAATTATAAAATTAATGGTAATGTTCTATTTTTTAAGAAACTTGGATCTAAATATTATATTTAATTAAATTTCGGTTATTATATAATTGTTAAACTCTATTTTCTTGCAACTGAATAAGTTTTTATTTTTCAAATATTATAGAAACAAGACCTCATAAAAAATAATCATATAAACAAGTGTCATTGTATTAATTAAAGATTGTTATAACTTTCAAATTATGAAAATGCATAATAACATTTGTAGTTATGAGTTACGATATTAGCAACATTGACAAAGACTAAAGGCATCCCACCACACAAAAAAAAGGTTTTTATTTATAAAAAAAAATCATACTTTATATTTAATATTTTAGTAACAAGACAACACTTTGTAATTAGATGGAACATAAAGTTTTTATTAAATGCTTGTTAGTATACATTCAAAATAAATTGTTGAAATAATAATAATAATTGATTATTTTGGGACATATGGAAAGACGTTATGTGTTTTTTGTGATATGACGTTACCTATTTTGGTAGATCATTTTATTAAAAATTAATAATATATAAAACTGTAAGTGAAAGTTTCTGTCTCACATACATTAATTGCTGGAAAAATATTATACACATTGATATGAAAAGAAAATATTTGATACACCGAAGACATAATTTAATGTATTTTTCAATTATTTCTATAAGATAAAATCTATATCAGAAAAAAGGAAAAAACGGAGTCCTTGTCTAAAAAATGTCTCTGATACAATAGGCATTGCAATACGAAGAGTTTTACTCAGAGAAATAGAGGGAACATGTATCACACGTGTAAAATCAGAAAAAATACCGCATGAGTATTCTACCATAATAGGTATTGAAGAATCAGTACATGAAATTTTAATGAATTTGAAAGAATATATATATTGAGGGAGAGTTGGGTTTGATAGGAAAAACTCTCTATATTTTAGTTATATATGTAGTATATAAGATTTATATATAATATTTAGGTGTATTAGCGATTTCATTTGTTTTTAGATTAAAAAATAATATAAACCAAAAATTAAATAAATATGTGATTTTGTTTGATTCAATTTAAATATAACTTCAAATTTGAACCAATTTAAATTAATACTTTTTTATTTGATTTGGCGATTTTTATATTTTTAATCTATTGCCATAATCTAAAAATGTTTTTTTTAAAATCATACTTTATATTTAATATTTTAGTAACAAGACAATACTTTGTAATAAGATGGAAGAAAATTTTTTATCAAATACTTATTAGTATACATTGAACAAAAATTGTTGAAAAAATAATAATTATTGATTATTTTTGGAACATATAAGAAAGATGTTATGTGTTTTTTGTGATATGACATTAAGTGTTTTGGTAGATTATTAATGTAATTCAACCTATTAAAACGATGATGGCGCTTGTGTGAATGATATGGAGAGAGTAAAATGAGGGATTTGGATGCAATGTGTGGTGTTGGGGGGGGGGGGGGGGGGGGGGAAAGAGGGGGGGGGGGGGGGAAAAGGGGGGGGGGGGGGGGGGGGGGGTAGGAGAGCACATTGGTGGGTAGAGAGACAAAGAGAGAATGAGTTCTAGAGGAATGTGTATTGAAAAGAGATAGGTGGAAAAGGTTATGGAGAGCACAATTTAATGTTTTTAATTTTTTATAATAAAAAATAAATATTTGAAAGAGTAAATTGAATTGAAAAATTTATGATGACACAATTTTTTTTTACCATTGCCTCTTAATAGTTATGTCTTTGTTACTGTATGTATAAAAAAATTACAAATCATCTCAAAGTCATGTATATGGGTTAAATTAATATCATTTTGCATATCAATTCTCAAATTTCAATTTATATTTAACATAACATATCTCTAAAGGAGAGCAAAGGTTCATAATAGAGAAAAGAACTACCAACTTTAAGCAAATTCGATTACGCATATTTGGAAGTGGAAAACAAAATAACAAAATTTAATCTTATGTAATGTTATGTATTTTCCATTGTTATCATAGGGTCCCAACATGCAGGTGGGCGAGCGTGGCGGGCAAACACCGCCCAAGAGTTTAGGATGAAATTGGGAAGCTGGAACATAGGAACATTAACGGGTAAATTGAGGGAGTTGACAAATGTTTTTGCCAGAAGGAAAGTGAATATTGTTTGCTTGCAAGAAATTAAGTGGCTAGGAGAAAATGCCAGGAAAGTGGACGGCACTGGTTTCAAGTTGTGATATACAAGTACAACCAAGAGTCGCAATGGGATTGAAATTATGATTGATAGAAGTTTTAGAGATAAAGTCGTTGATGTCAAAATGAAAGGCGACATGATTATGATGATTAAACTTGTAGTGGGGGTTCTAATTTTAAATATCCTTAGTGTGTATGCACCCCAAGTTGGATTATTATCAGATAAAAAGAGCCAATTTTTGGAAGACTTGGATGAGGTTTTGAGAGGGATCCCACGAAAGGATAATATTTTCTTAGGAGGAGATCTAAATAGGCATGTTTGTAAAAACAGTACAGGTTTTGATAGAATTCATGGTGGTTTTGGCTATGGGACGAGAAATGAGACTGGAGAAGATATCTTGAACATTGCACTAGCCTATGATTTGATGTTAGCGAACACTTTTTTTCTGGAAAAGGGAGTCTCATCTTATCACTATCATAGTAGCCAAAATTGTAGTTAAATTGATTTCTTTATGGTTAGACAGGAAGATAGAAATTCGTGTATTGACTACAAGGTCTACCCTGGAGAATGTGTCGTGACACAACATAAGTTGGTAGTTCTAGAGATTAGGTTCAACAAAATTCTTAATTTGAGGAAGAAGGCTCAAAATCCAAGGATAAGATGGTGGAAGGTAAAGGAGGGAAAACAAATAGAGTTTAAGGAAAGCATGTTGCGTGAAGGACCGTGAGAGTTTACTGGAAAAACTAATGAAATATGGAATAAGATGGCTATGTGTGTTCAAAATGTGGGAAGGAGGGTGTTAGGTGAAAGCAAAAATAACATGGTGGTGGAATGAAGAGGTGCAAGAGGCTATTAAACAGAAGAAGAAATGTTTTAGATCTTTGCATAAATGTCTCAATGATGAAAATTTGCAAATGTTTAGAGTAACAAGGAAAAATGCAAAGAAAGCAGTGTGGGAAGCTAGAGGCAAAGTTGTTGACGATTTGTATAAAAAATCTCGGGAGCAAGGATGGGGAGAAATATATTTACAAACTTGCTAAAATGGAGGATAAAAAGAGTAAAGACCTCACCCAAGTTAGATGTATCAAGGATGAAAATCAAAAACTTTTAGTAAGGGATGAAGATGTAAGTGAAAGATGACTAAACTACTTTAACAAACTTTTTAATGGGAATGGCGACAAGAGTGAGGTGGATTTGGAGAACGTTTTTGATGATCTAAATAGAAGATTTGTGCACGGAATTAATACACATGAAATTAATGAGACTTTAAAGAGGATGAAAAATAATAAATCTTTGGGACCTGATGACGTCCCTATTGAAGTGTGGAGAGGCTTGGGAGATGTGACAATAAAATGATTGACCAATTTTTTTAATAGGATTCTTCAAACAAATAAGATGTCTGATGCTTTGAGGAAAAATATGTTTGTGCCTATTTACAAAAACAAGGGAGATATTTAAAATTGTTTAAGTTTTAGAGGCATTAAGCTCATGAGTCATACTATGAAGTTATGGGAGAAAGTTATCGAACATCGCCTAAGGAGGGAGACCAAAGTTTCCGTAAATCAATTTGGATTTATGCCAGGAAGATGCACCATGGAAGCTATTTTCTTGATAAGACAGTTAATAGAAAGGTATACAGAAAAGAAGAAAGACTTACCTATGATGTTCATAGATCTTGAGAAAACATATGATAGAGTCATAAGAGAAGTTTTATGGTGGACTCTTGAGAAGAAAAATGTAGCATTAAAGTATGCTAATGCAATCAAGGATATGTATGATGAGGCTACCACATGTGTGAAAGCTTGTAATGGAACATCAAGGTATTTCCCTATCACGGTAGGTATTCACCAAGGTTCAGCTCTTAATCCTTATTTTTTTGCCTTAGTGATGAATGAACTAACGAAAGACATTCAAGAGTGAGTGCCATGGTGTATGCTTTTTGCAAATGATATCGTGCTTATTGATGAGATCAAAGATGGTGTTAATAGAAAATTAGAATTGTGGGGAAACACTTTGGAGTCTAAAGGATTCAAGATAAGCAAGAACAAGACAGAGTATATGAAGTGTGAGTTTTCGCTGGTAAGAGATAATGATCAAGACACAATGCATCTACTTGCTCAAGAGGTACCCAAGAAAGATGTTTTTAGATACTTTGGACCAATGTTACAAAAAGGTAGTGAGATTGATGAGGATGTAAATCATAAAATTAGAGCAGAGTGGATGAAATGACAAAATGCATCGGGATTTTTGTGTGACCGCAAAATTCCCTTTAAGTTAAAAGGAAAATTCTATTGAACAACTGTAAGACCGACAATACTATATGAAGCGGAATGTTGGCCAATACATAGGCAACATGAGCATAAAATAGGGTAACAGAAATGAGGATGTTAAGGTGGATGTGTGGATATACGAATGTGGATAAGATAAGAAATGCGGATATTCGACGAAAGATATCAGTGGTACCGGTATGTGAAAAGATGAGGGAGCATAAATTGAGGTGGTTTTGACACGTTGTGAGACGACCATTAAATGCTCTCGTAAGAACAAAAGTTTGTTACAAAAAGCTCGACACAAAGAGAAGTAGAGATTGACCGAAACTTACTTGGGAAAAGGTAGTTAAACAAGACCTAATGGAGTGAGATATAGATTGGCGGACGATATGTCTTAGGACGGAATGGAAAAAAATTATAAGCTTGGTGGATGGTTAAATTCATTAGTAGTTCTATGTTTCAGTCGTTCCCATATTTTAATTCTTTTCCTCTTCTTTTCTCCCTTATTCCTTTCACTCCCATTTTATTTTAGTTTTTTTTTCTCTCTTTTGTCTTATTTTCACTTTATTTCCCCTCTTCATTTCCCTTTCTTTGTCTCATTTTCGATTTATCATTGAGTTCATCTACCACCGATCCTAATTAACTTGAGTAAAAGTGCTGTTGAGGTTGATGTTTGTTTTTTTTTTAATGTCATTATGCTTAATTATGCTTAATTATCTATTATTATGTAAAATGTATTTTCATCATTACGTATTTATTTTCCATATCATGTAATTCTCATCATTTTTTATTGAATATTATCATGTAATGTAAATTTGTTGTTATTTTAAAATTTTTATTTTAAACATAATTATTCAAAAATTGAATTAATAATTTTATTTGAATCATAATTAAGTACAAACCAAAAAAATATATAAAAATATAAATTTTTTAAAGTTTTTTTACCGTTGGAGTAGAATTATTAATGAGTTTCTTAAAAATGATGTAACACTTGTGAGGACAAAAAAACAACTTTAATAATGCTAAGAAATCCACTTAAAGAAATTATCATTAAAGATGTCCTTAGTCCTCACGTTTTCGTTGCAACAAAACCATAGAAACCAAAGGGAAGAGATAAAGTTTAGGTTTCAAAGTTTTTCTAGACAATAGAAAATGCACTCACTGGTAGTATTTGTTGACATGTAGATTGACTCAACAACGTTCCAACATTGAGAAATACGCCATACATTCATTGCTCAAGGACAGCTGAACAACATGTTCCAAGCAGACTCCATATCAGTTTCACACATTGGGCAAAAAAATGGGGCATTGCACACTTTTTGTGGACGAGCAATATCTAGAAGGGAGGCAATTTATCAAGAAACGCCAATGGAAGGTCTTTTTTTTTTTTTGGAAAATATGTAAAAATATATATTCACCAAAGATACATACAAATTACACAGCACATTTCCTGGATTGATTTTATGTGGAACATGCACAGACCATATGCACTTCCAATCACATGGTACTCTTAACTCCGAGTTATCAATGATGGATTTCATAGTTTGATAATAAGTAGACTTGACGGAGTATTTACCATGTCTAGTTAAGTATCAAATCAGCTTGTCTTCAAGCTCAAAAGAATGGATGAACACCTCTTAAACGACATTGGCATCACGAGAATTAAAGATATGATTGACTATGTCATGGCGCCAAACTTTTGAAACCGGGTAAAACAATTCACTCACCTAAAGGTTGACTTCGAACATAGGGGTTCTCAAGGTTTATCAACCAAGGATCATTTCAAACAATGATAGAATTACCATTCCCCAAAATTCATCTTGAATCATATTTAACCACACTACCCATAAAACATAGATGTTCCGCCAAGTGAAGCTAGGATTAGAACCAAAACAAGCTTGTAGAAAATCTGCCTTGGAATGATATTTGGCTTTGAAAACTTTTGATATTATACCATGTTGGTCGAATAAAAAATTTCTAACATTATCTTCTTGCCATAAATTGAAGCCATAAAGATGTCTATAAAAGCAATCATGTAATATGAAGGGATTGGTTGTGAAACAAATTTGACAATGACATCCTTAACAATTTGGAAAGGTTCTTGTTGGACCAGTGAGTAATTCTCTTCCATATTTTGTCACAAAGATGATTAAAAATCTCCTTTTTCCTACCTATCATAGAATACATTCCAAATATTTTCAATTCCCAAGCATTCAAAAACACCTAGGAAACTTGAAATGTTGTGTAGGGCCAAGGATTATTCTTGGTAAGATTTCTGATTTTGTGAAGTTCACTGCAAAATTTTATATTAGTATATAATTAGATGGGATACATTATCTTTTCTTTATGTACCATCACACAATCATCACTCATGCATATAGACTCAATAGGAGTTTAACATATAATATTATCCCCCAAAGAAGAGATTTCTCTAAAGTTTGCACTGAGAGTTACCAAAACTGTCAGCGATATAATAAAGTCAGGACTCTGAATCTCATACTCCCCACCCTTGCTGTACGTGAGATAAACATGGCATGTCCATAGAAAACAAGATTTAAGATTTGACTCTTTATTTTCCTTATTTTTTACTTGACCTTTAGGTCCTCTTCTCAATAAATAAAAAAATCATTTCACTTTGTTACATTAAATTCCAAAAAAAATATTTCAATTTTTTATGTTTCCAAAATTATAATTTTAATATTTTTAATTTTAAAAAATTAATAAAATACTAACATTTCTAACAATTTATTTAAAAAATCAAAATAATACATTTCGAAAACATTAAAAAACAGGACAAACTTTTTAAATTTAATATACTAAAATAAAACAATATAATACATAATAAAGAAAAAGTAACATTAAGGATTTTTTCATTAATAAAAAAATCAAAGATAGCTATTAGAAAAATTACAAGAACATACTTGCTAAACCTACCAACCGATATGAACCTCCTAGTAATTTAATATTTACAATTTCTAATAATTAATTTTTTTATTTACATTATTTTCTTACTTAAAGAATTATTTAGAAGAGAGATGACGCTTCAAGTATAGGAATGAAATTAAGGGTTTACTCATTGATCATATTTGAATAATGCTTCCAAGTGTTCAAATAATTTGAAATTATCAGTTGGACTCACCAGTCAGCACGGGATCCCTCACTAGTTAATTGCATTGGCCATCTTCACAAACTGAGATTAACCCCACTGAATATTGATAATGTAATACCATTCCAAAATAACACCTTAAATTAATCCAATCATTCCCAATACATTTGAGTTGACAGTCCAGCTGAATACTATGATACCAATTGAGAATTTAAATTAGCTTACTTTGTAATTAAAAGTGAAGACAATACCAAATTTTGCAGACAGGTAATTTTATTAAGCATTACTTATTGTAGAACAAACAAGAGACGGACAACAAACGTTGCAAACACATACACACACACAAAAAAAGAACAAATACAATGTATGAAACCAAACACTGCGTGTCAGACTACAAATTTTCAGCACCCGTTATTTCAGCCAGGGATAACTGTAAAAAATTTATTTCTCATCATTCACAGCACTGTTCAGTTCAAACAGATCAACATTAAAGAGACACACAGAATACCCAAAAGAATCGATTAAAAAAAGAGAAAAACAACAATATGGTAAATCCGTTTCGTAGCCTCAGACCGTCCTAGTTCAAAATTTTCCACAAAAAATGCAAAATTTTCCATTTCAGCCAAATCCAATATTTGCATCATTGGCTACGATATCAAAAAATAAATAATGACTTTGCAAATTGTAAGCTTGTAATAAACAACGAATAATAACATTGCAAAAAGAGATAAAATGGAGAAATTGAGAAATTGAGAAATTGAGATAAAACGAATAATAAAAATACAAATGATTTAGAAGAAAAAAGGGAGCTAATGAGAAATTGAGAACGTGAGTAAGCGGCATCAGATCTTCCTATTCAATGAAATGATATTCATTGCACTCAAATCAAAGATTGAGTTCTCAACAATTTTGAAAGATTCATCATTTGGCATCTTATGCTGAAAGCATATAGACAAAAACAAAATGATTGAGCGAAAACCCTAATAATGATCAGAAGAATAAGATGGGGGGAAGGCAAAGGAGAGAGGAACGACAATTGTAAACTAGGGTTTTACAGAATCAGTGGAAGAACCGAAGAAGCTTCGTTTATAGTGCTCGCTGATATAGAAACGTAATCAGATGGCTGTGATTATTTGGGCTTTTTTAGTTGGGCCACCGTCCCAATCTATGTTTGTCTAAAAGAATTTGGGCTAAAGAGGCCACTTACACAAAGCACTAACTGAAATATGGGAAGTGCAACAAGCAATTCGGGAAGTGCGAGAAGCAATTGTCACAATCCTTTGACAAATTTGAGTTGGATAAGTGTCGATCCAGAAAAAATAAAGAAAGAAAAAATGTTGTGAGGGTTTAGGCTCTACCATGTTTTCAGTGTACCAAAGTTTTTTTGTTTTTATTTTTTATTTTATTTTTATACTGCAAGATTATTTGTTTTATACTTGTAGTATCATCCCTACTAATATGTTTAACTATTTTTTTAAGTCATGACATTGATGTGACTTATTCACTAGATAATTAATTTCTGCCAAAAAAATTTAATTAATCACCTTTATGAAATCTTTTATCTTAATCACATTTTTTCATTCATAAAGTTTAAATCTAATATTTTATTTCAGGAAATCAAACTCATTGATTTAGCTATTAGCTATTTAGTTTGAGCGTGTTTGTTGAGTTGAAGTTGTTTATTTGTTGTGCACTGTAGTAATTTTTCTTCTTCTGTAGCATCTTCTTTTTTTTTTTTGAAGTGTTGTTGAATATTTTTAATGAATAACCCTTTGACAAAAAATTTAAAAAAGCCACAATTTTTTTCTCTCAACATTTTGTATTGCTGCCCAAGCTAACCAAGTAAAATATATCCCAATTTATGATAACATGAGAAAATATAAGAATAACTTGATGATAAAAGATAAAGAAATAAGAGAATAGATCATGAGTTTAAATTCTTTTACTAATAAAAACTAATAAATTAATAATTAATATTTATCGATGAAAATATAATTTTTTTATGTATAGTGAGTAATAGCTTCAATAAGAAAATTAAAAATAAAATAGTAGCCAATTGAAATAACAGTTTGAAAATGTACATATTGTTGTATGCTAGTATGAACTTAATAACACACCCGTTAGCAATATTTTCAAAAAATAAAATAAAAATAATTGATGTTACTTTCGACACTTTGTAAGTTATCAAACCCAAGCAAACTAAATGCATAACAATCTCCTCAGGTGACATATCAAATGAAACAATTAATTGCAAGTAAGGTGGGAATATAAGCAAACTAGATAAATACTTTGATTAAGAGAGGAAGAGGGTTCCATCAATGACCACTTTCAAAGTAGAAAATGAAAAAAAAGATGGATGTGCTTTTTAAAGGCACAAAAATTAAAATATTATTTTTTTAAATTACAAATTTATTATAATTTTAAAAATATTTATGCATCTATAGCAACGAGTCGCGCCTCAATAGGACGTAACTGAACACGCCCCCACGAGGTGCCACTGGGGCTAAGTCGAGCCTCTCCCAGGCATGACTAATTATATCACTAACGCTTTTTGCGACAGAATATTGTAAAATTTTTTAATGTTTCTTTGCTCTTCTGCATGTGTGAATAAGATCTACATTCATAAAACGTGTTAAATTATTAAGGATTATAACATGTATCCATAACTAGTAATAGAAGTCATAAACAAGAAATATGATTGTTTCATGATTCTTCAGTTGAAGTGTCTTTATTCTTGAATATACCTCCATAATCTTTACATGAAAAATTAAGAGATAACTGAGATAACTGTATGACTTGATATAACTTCAATTTAAATCATAATAAGGATTTTTTATTCATTGAATTTATCATTATGTTTCATTTTTCTTAAAATTTGAATTTGAGGTTAACTCAAATTTTTAAAATTAATTTGTAAAATGAGAGTTATTCTTTATTTATATTTTTTTTATTTTGACCATATTATTATTCAATATAAAATGTTTATCACATTTCCTTATGTCCAGTAACATCAAGGACATGATATCTTGCATTGAATTTATAAGATGAAATATTTGTGAATGGTCCAATAATAACCTAATAAATCCAAAAATAAACAATTGTTATGATATATTCTAATGTCATTTTATAATTAAGTTCGAGTTTAATCATAACCTATTTGTAAGATAAGATTTACTTTCAACTTATATATTTTTTATCTAGGTTATATTGAGAGGGTGTACCTCTTTGACATTGAGAAAACACTAGAATGCATCTAGTGATATGTTTTTTTCCCTTTCCTATTTTTCTAATTTGATCTTGCTGCCTTTAATTTGCTAGTTCTTGTCAAAAAAAGTTATTGACCAGTTTCAGTTTTATATTTTGTTCCTATTATACCTTATTCAATTAGACATTTCATTTTTCATATTTTATTTTCATATGATAAAAAATATTTTATGTTTACTTAAGTTATGTTCAAGAAAACTAATTAAAAAATTAACTAAAAAGTTAGCAAATAGCTAAAAATTGAAAACTACTAGTTAAAAACTGAAAAAATAACTAATTAAATTATAAGTAATAAATAAAATAGTTGTTGAAGGAACTAAGAATTTTATAATAAAGATTATAAGCCATACAGTTATCTCATTTATCTCTTAATAATTTCCCATGTAAAGATTATGGAGGTCTATTCAAGAATAAAGACACTTCAACTGAAGAATCATGAAACAATCATATCTCTTGTTTATGACTTCGATTACTAATTATGGATACATGTTATAATCCTTAATAATTTAACACATTTTATGAATGCATATCTTATTCACACATGCAGAAGAGCAAAGAAACATTAAAAAATTTATAATATTCTGTAGCAAAAAGCGTTAGCAATAAAATTAGCGACGGAATGAGTCACGCTTGGGGAGGCACGACTCATATCCAGTTGCGTCCTGTTTGAGCGCGACTCGTTGATATAAATGCATAAATATTTTTAAAATTATAATAAATTTATAATTTTTTTTTAAATAATATTTTAATTTTTTTACCGCTTTCTAAATAGAGGAAAATAATTTATAAGTCTAGCTCTAATCTTAAGCTTTATTCTATGTCACGGAAAACATCTCAACAACTTTTGACACGATGTATCTTAGACATATTACCTAATACAACTTTCTTTTAATTTCACCATGTTTTCGACCATTAAAAATAGCCAACTCAACCAACTCTTGAAGTCTGAACTACAATCTTATGATCAATTTCGTGCAAGTGCCTGACTAATCAATCAATAATTGCATCAACATTTATTTATTTTGTAAAGAATTTAAGCGAAATTATAATTAATTACACTTCTTCTCTCTCTTTTTTTTTTTCTGAAGGTAAGTACACTTTCTTCTCTTTGTATATGTTTGAATAATAAAATTGTCACGTTTAGTTTTGAAAATTATATGTTTGAATTATACTAAGAAATAAAATGTGTTCCATTTTACTCAATTCCAATATAAACAAACACTTTAATGATGGTGAAAAACTATAAATTAGCATCTTGTGTATACTCATCATTCTTTGCAAATTCTTATTCCTGAATATTTTGTTATTGCTAACACATACAACACGTATTAGTCTTGCACACGAGACAAACATAGGGAGCATTTGGTATAAAGATTTTTTTATATATGAGAATCATGAATTTCTATGAATGACTAATTTTTTTTGTTAATCACAAATATTTTCACATAAATTTATTGGAAATAAAAAAGTAACATAATATTTTACTATGATATTTCATTATTTATCACATTAAATGATTTAATAAGAACAATATTTTTAGCATAGTAAAACTTATTTTTTAATTATGAAAAGTTAGATCCCTATCTCTCATGAGAATATTTTTGTGAGAACCATAGCCAAACATATTTCCCAGGAATATTATTTCTTACAAAACAAATCAAACATAAAAAAAAAACAAACATTCCCAACTTAGTACTAAAAATAATTGATATTTTACTATGTTTATTTTCTCTGTTTGATTTGTTTTTTTTTTAAAATACATGATTTTTTACTCATTGCATAGTTTGAGTAAAATAATTGATATTTTACTGTCTTGTAATATATCATACTTAGTCAACAATATGCCTTCGGTTCAGTATACATGTTTACATGACCGTTAGTTTTGACCATAAATTGCAGTTTTAATCGTTTTTAATAGAATTGTATTTTTTGGTATTTTTTTATATTTCTAAATTTAAGTTTACACTTTACAGTGAATGAAATTGATTGTTGGATAAGTATTTTTTTTTTGTTGGGATAATTAATTATGAGTGCGAGATTCGAATTTTGTATGTTAAAATTTATTTTACCAAAATTTGAAACAAACTAATTCGTTTTGTTGTTGCTGATAAAAAAACTAATTAATTTATTGTTTTTCGGTTTTAAAAGGAGGTCCTAGCCCAAAGAAATCTGGATTACACTCTAGTTTTACGAATTTGGGACCGACATTACTATCCAGTAGGGGAACGGAGGAGAATCCAATAACCCATGGCGAATAATATTGGTTTCACAAAATTAATTTAGTTAAAAAATCTGCGTTAAATAAAGTAATAACTTACATTTAAAATTTTGCGAAACGAAAGATAAAGTTTAAATACAAATCACCTTATTTTAAAATAATTTCCATAAGATCAAAATTACATTAAAAAAAATACAAACGTTCCCTCAAATTACTCATGTGACGTGTGGAAACGCGTTTGTTGAGTCTCCATCAAACCAAGATGTAAAGTTGTTGAAGTGTGTTGACTAATGGAGGAGTTTCCTAATACGTGTAGATTTCAAATCAATTGGATAACAAATAAATAATAAATAATGGACTATAGTCTATACAACATCAGCTGGTAATAAATATAAAAAATAAAAGGAATAAAACGCACTCCGAAAATAAAGGAAAATGATAAATATTTATTTTAATATCGAAAAGCGTAAGATTGTGAAAAATTAATCTTAAATAATAAAAAATTAAATATAATTTTTAAATGTGTAAAATTTTAAAAATCATTTTATGATTAAATTTATTGTTAAGCTTATGAAATTATTTTATTAATAAAATGTAATATTTACATTAAATTATATTTTTAATGATCAATTTAATATAAAATTATAAAATTAATTTATCATTAAATTATTTATATAATTAATTTATTATATTATGTACGTATTTAAAAACTAAATTTAAAATTTCAATTGTTGATGATCGTCTCACAAATTCAATGATCAAAATCAGTATATTTTTTAAAGGAAAAAGAAACAATATCCGCGCCGAACAAAGTTGACACGCGCAGGCCATTTATTTCACGACCAAAAGACGAAAAACAATTGCAAATTACAATTTACTTCGAACACGCACAACACAACCACATCATCATCTTCATCACTCTCCGACACTTGAACCTCTCATGTTGTTCCTCTAGAAACCTCTTCCGCACCACCGTGGAATTTTCCTGCTTCTGTAGCGCAAAACACACACACACAAACTCTGCTTGTAATATTATTCACGCTTGTCCTTGTCGTGGTGCTGGTTACAAGATAGGGTTTGCACTTTTTAATCAGAAACTAGCCATGACCAGGTACAGAAAAGTGCTGTGTTAGTTAAAAACATTCATCAATTATTAGCAACTTTTTCAGTATTAGTGTAGCCTTGTAGGTGAACTGTGTGTTAGGATTTTGAAGTTCGATTAATAACCGTGTGTAGAAAATAGAAAGGTTAGTGGTTGTTGTTGAATCAATGGAAGGTGTTGATCAGAGTAATATGAATATGAATCGAAATAGTGGTGTATTTGGTTCATCATCAGGGGGTGCTCTTAGACCCCCAAATCGATTGAATAATCAAATGGGTGTTGCTGAGAACCAGAACCAGAAACCCTATGGTATACCACCCTCACACCCTAACACCAATATTTCACCTTCATCACCTTATCCTCAATTTTTGGGCTCCCAATCCCAATCCAATTCGGTTTCCCAGCGTCTGGGTTCTCCCAATTTGAGTCCTGCTTCGTCCCATTCCAGGTCCTTGTCTCAGCCCTCTTTTTTCTCTCTGGATTCCTTGCCCCCATTGAGTCCTTCCCCTTACAAAGAACCTTCCTTTTCCGACTCAATTTCGAACGACGTATCTGCTGAGGAAAGCTTGGTTACCTCTCATGCTCCTTTGCCTAATCGGGGTCACGCGCTTCAGCTTGGCCATTCTCTTCCTCCTCGTAAAGGACATAGGCGCTCTAGCAGTGATTCCCCTTTAGGAATCGCTGATTTTATTCAGTCTGCCCCTCAGTTTGTTCCCTCTAAGACTTGGAGCAATCGTGAAAATTCGGCTTCTAGGGGAGGGAACTCTGGTTTTGAGAAGCCGATTCAGTTAGTGTTAAAGGAACCGATTAAAGATATGGACCGTGTTGATGGTTTTGGTGGAGAACCTATGGTTGGGAGGAAAGAGGATGATTCACTGGATGATTTGTTTAGTGCATATATGAATTTGGACAATATTGATGGTCTCAATTTTTCTGGTATGGAAGATAAGGATTTGGATAGCAGAACTAGTGGTTCCAAGACAGTTGAGAGCAGTGATAACGAAGTTGAGAGTCATGCAAATGGCAAAGTGACTGGTTCTCAAGGGGCTAGTTCCCGCTGTTCTGAAGAGAGGAGGGAAGGAGTGAAGAGGAGTTCTAATGGAGACATTGCACCTGGTTCCCGACACCGGAGGAGTTTCTCATTGGACAGCTCCATCGGAAACTTCCATATTGGAGATGAATCGCCTAAGCTTCCTCCTTCACAAAACCGATTTGGTCAACACTCTCCTAGCAGTTCAATAGATGGTAAGACATCTGAAACAAGCATGGAGTTTGGAAATGGTGAATTCAGCTCAGAGGAGCTAAAGAAAATAAAGGAGAACGATAAACTAGCTGAAATTGCCATGGCTGATCCTAAGCGTGCTAAAAGGTAATAATAGTCTTCTCTTTGACTGTCTTTATGTCCCTTTATTTTTTTGGGGTTAAAAACTAATGCTGTGAAATATTTTTCTAGGATTTTGGCTAATCGCCTATCAGCTGCTCGCTCAAAAGAGAGGAAGATGCGGTACATTTCTGAATTAGAGCTCAAAGTCCAAACACTTCAGACAGAGACAACCACATTGTCTACTCAGTTTACCAAATTACAGGTGCGTACATTCTGAGTTGAGCCAATATTCCCTTTTCTTCAGTTTTTCAATTATATTTTATTATGGTGAATAGTGTTTGCTTCTAACATTCATTTATTCTTTTCTTTCCTCTCTTTTGTTGTGCTTTTCTACAGATGGATAATTCAGAGCTTAAAAGTGAGAATAATGAGTACAAATTGAGGATTCAAGCCTTGGAACAGCAGTCCCAACTGAAAGATGGTATGCATATGCATTTTTCTTCTACTTTATCTATTAGCTCAAATCTGCTCTAGCTTGTTCCACCCTGTGAAGTGTGAACTTTTCCACTTTTATACCAAAATAACATCTGGTTCAATGATCTCTGATTTTCATTTAGTAAATGGATTTTATGTGTGATAACACAGTTTACTACATGAGATTTTTTGAATGTGTATGCACAAATTATTCAATTGTGTTGGTTCTCAACATGTAAATGGCTGATGTTAATTCACTAAAAGTTGAATGATTTTCTATCAAATTATGTTCGAAATCTATGCATAATTGCACCTTTGAAATCTACCTGTCTGGTCTAGGAATTTGATTCAATCTTGCCGAATGCAAAGTACATTTGCACTAGTAGTCTAGTACCATGTTTTTCTGAAGTTCTTGTTGTGTATGTCATGGCCTCTTTAAAACTGCATATGAGAAAATGTTAAGTGTAATTTTGCCAACACAGATGGTGTCACTTAAACTCTCTTGATGCCAAAATAGAAAGAAAAAGAGAGAGAGAAAACGAGACTAGGAAGGGAACTCTGATAGTCAAGGTTCAAATGTTCTCTTTCTTGTACATACTAAAATAATAGAACTCTTTATATATGATGTTTCGATTCTTAATGGAAAATAGTTGAAAACTACAGTAACATCATTATTACCACAAAACTTCTGTTGTCTTCATGCCTAATGCCTTTTGTCAGCTGTGACTTCTTTACTAGATGTTTCTTTGTAATGCAATTATACACTGTAAACTTGTATCTCCAAGACCAAGACATTGGCAATATGTTTTTAGCAGCTTGAACTTGTAACTCAATATGTATCTCCATTTCATCAACCTCTCCCTTCTAAAATGCACTGTACTGCCTTGTTTTTGTGCTGGAGATGAGTACTGTAGCTGTGCTATTGATCATTTGTGTGCTTATTTTGGCAGCTCTGAATGAGACCTTAGATGCTGAAGTGCGGCGTTTAAGACGCACAGTGGCAGAACTTGGTGGAGAGTCTCTTCTCTCAAGTCGCATGGCTCAACAGCTTGCTATTAGCCAACAAGTGTTCCAGTTACAGCACCAGCAGCACCCTAACCAGCTTAGACATGTTCAACTGGACAGTAGCCATTCCCAGGAGCAGACACAGACTCAGTCACAGCGCCACAATGGCAAAGCTACTGCCTACTGATTAGCACTCTGCTACCATGTATACTCAATGTTTGTGATATGAATCAGAATAGGATATTGCATGACCAAACAAGCTCAAGTAAAAAAAAAAAAAAAAGACTCGATTCTAAGTGCGACCCGTTAACAAAAAGAAAAGTTCAAAAGATACAAGAGGCAAGAGGAGTCTGTGAATGCAATTCCTATCTAATAAGGTTGTAGTTCGACTTGTGCAAGCCCAAGGATATGATTATATGAAGACTCAAAATAAAGTGTAGAATTGTTGACTTTATTGCCTAAGATTTTTAATTATTATTTGTAAATCTAATGATGATTTGAGATAGATTTCATTAGAATTTATGATTGATTTTATTAAGATTTGTTTTAATTTATTTTTTAAAATTTGTTTCTTCTATTAAAATGAAGATTCTATCAATTGTTTGGATTTGTTTCTTATTATTATGATTTGTTTTCTATTTTTCTTCTTCTACGTTTTCCTATAGGAGTTTGAATTTGAATGAAAGTGATACGAGTTTAAATGTAAATGAATTAAGAGCTTTCATATGGCTCATGTAATTTAAGTTAGATTTTGAATGAAATGTCAAATATGAGTTTCTCTAAATTGTTAGAGCTTTTTTCTTTCTTTTCTGCAACAAATAGTTTTATGGTTTTATAAGGCAATTTGAGTTGTGACTATCAAAATCTTATGAATATTGTCTATTATTCACTTATTTATATTTTAAGTGTGATGTCAATATTTTTTTATTTAAAAAATAATCCTATTTTCTAAACTTGAATTTCTCAAGTTGATTCATGTTTGTTTTAGTATCAGCTTGCTGCATAAGTATATTCATTTTTAATTTAGTTTATAGTTTTTTCTTCCTCAATCTTTCACCCATCTATATACGGAAGAGTTTTCATTCTACTTGATTTTGTCATCCTTATGTTCTGTTTGGTAGAAAATAGATATAGAAAGTAGATAGAAAGGATGAATGGATGTGGAGAAATAGGTGAAAAATAAAATAAAATTTAAAAGTATTTGATTAAAGAGAAATACAAAAGAAAGAGATAGAAATATGAGTGTAAATATATGAAAAATAATAAATAGGTTTTATCACGATTTAAATTATTTCTTCTCTAACTCTCTATCAAACTACTAAACTAATTTATATCTCTTCCTCTCCTTCCTATTTCTTTTCCGCGAAACATTTCGTTACTCTCTTAATGGACAATAATTTAGCATAATTGCATAATATAACATGAATATCGATTATTGTACATTCGAAAATCGCCTAAGTGTCCACCCAAATCATTATGTAATATAATTAATTTTATTTTATAAGTGGTTAATTACTATTAAATATTTCAATAACCTTATAACATTATTAATCCATTGGACGATAATTTACCATCTTAGATATGTTATATGTTAACGAGTTGAATTACTTTAAAATAATTATTTTAAGAATCAACAAATCTATCATATATTATATATTGTTATTAGATGACTACGTAAAACATTTTACATTGTAAATCCATAACCCTTTTTCTAAAAAAATATAATAAATAATTATATAAAAAGAAAAATATATAAAAAAATATACATTATACATAGATATAAAAAGATAGATAGATATATTAATGAGATATGTACTTTTTCATGTGTTTTATATTTAAGATAATTTTAGTTCGTTACACAATATAAATTGATAGTTCTAGAGATTCGGTTCAAAAAAGTATTTAATATGAGAAGAGGGTTCAAAACCTAAGGATAAGATAGTGAAAGCTAAAGGAGGAAAACAAATAGAGTTCAAGAAAAACATATTGTGTGAATGAACGTGGGAGTCTGTTAAAAAAGCAAATAAAAAATGGAATGAGATGGCTAAGTGTATCCAAGATGTGGGAAGGAAGGTGCTGGGAGAAAACAAAGAAATCATGGTAGTGAAATGAAGATGTGCATGAGGCAGTTAAACAAAAGAATGACTGTTTTAGATCTTTGCATAAAAGTCTCAATGATGAGAACTTGCAAAAGTTTAGATTAGTGAGAAAAAATGCAAAAAAAGCAGTGCGAGAAGTTAGAGGCAAGATTTTTGTCGATTTGTATAAAAATCTGAGGAGCAAGGATGATGAAAAAAATATATACAAACTTGCAAAACTGAGGGATTAGAAGAGTAAATACATCACACAAGTTAGATGCATTAAGGATGAAAACCAAAAACTTTTGGGAAGAGATGAAGATGTAAATGGAAGATGAATGAACTACTTTAACAAACTTTTTAATGGGGATGACGATAAAAGTGAGATAGACTTGGAGGACGCTTATGATGATCTGAATAAAAGATTTGTGCGCATAATTAATACACATGAAGTTAAAAAGACTTTAAAGATGATAGAGAATAATAAAGTTTTGGGTCCCGATGACATCCCTATTGAAGTGTGGAGAGACTTGAGGGATGTGACAATAAAATGGCTAACCAATCTTTTCAATAAGATTCTTCAAACAATCAAGATGATTGATACTTGGAGGAAAAATATGTTTGTTCCTATTTACAAAAACAAGGGAGATGTTTAGAATTGTTCTAACTATAGAGGCATTAAACTTATAAAGTTATGAGTCTTACTATGAAGTTGTAGGAGAGAGTTATTGAATATTGCTTGAGGAGAGAGACCAAGATTTCTGTAAATCAATTTGGATTATGCCAGGAAGATATACCATGTAAGTCATTTTCTTGATGCGACAACTAATGGAAATGTATCGAGAAAAGAATAAATATTTACATATGGTGTTCATAGATCTTGAGAAAGCATACGATATAATCTCAATAAATTTTTTATGGTGGGCTCTTGAGAAGAAAAAAGTATCATTATAGTATATACATGCAATCAAGGATATGTATGATGGGGCTACCATGTGTGTGAAAGCTTGTAATTGAGCATCAAGTTATTTTCCTATCACACTAGGTGTACATCAAGGTTCGGCTCTTAGTCCTTATCTCTTTGCCTTAGTGATGGATGAACTAACAAAAAATATTCAAGAGAAAGTGTCGTGATGTATGCTTTTTCCAGATGATATTGTACTTATTGAGGAGACAAAATACGATGTTAATAGGAAACTTGAATTGTGGAGAAGCACGTTGGAGTCTAAAGGACTCATGTTAAGCCAGAACAAAATTGAGTATATGAAATGTGAGTTTTCACTGGTAAGAGATGATGATCAAAACTTTGTGTATCTGTTTGGTCAAGAGGTACCTAAGATAAATGCTTTTAGATATCTGAGATCAATTTTGCAAAAAGGTGGAGAGATTGATGGTGATGTAAACCATAGAATCAAAATAGATTGGTTAAAATGGCGAAGTGCATCTGGATTGTTGTGTGACTGCAAAATTTCCCTTAAGCTAAAAGGAAAATTTTACAGTACAACTATAAGATATGTAATGTTATATGAAGCTAAATGTTGTCCAGTACATATGCAACATGAACATAAAATAGGGGTAGCAAAAATAATGATGTTAAGGTGGATATGTGGTTATACGAAGATGAATAAGATAATAAATGAAGATATTTGACGAAAGGTAACAGTAATACCGATGAGTGAAAAAATGAGGGAACATAAATTGAGATGGTTTGGGCACATAATGAGATGACTCTTGGATGCTCCCATAAAAACAAAAATTTGATACCAAGATCTTGACACAAAGAAAGGTAGAGGTAGATCGAAACTTACCCGAAGAAAGATAATTAAACAATATTTAATGGAGAGTGATACAGATTGGCAGACGATGTATCTAAGGACTGAATGAAGAAAAATTATAAGTTTGGTAAAGGGTTAGACCCGTTGTTATCTCTATATTTCAGATATTCATTTTTAGTCATTTTCCTCTTCATTTCTCTCCTCCTTCTTTCCTCCTTTTTTGCTTTCATTTCTTTCTAATTTTTATTTTTTTAACCTCGTTGTATCTATCATTGAATTCATCTATCACCGATCCAATTAGTTTATATTCAAGATGATGTTAATGTTGATATTTACTATTAATCCAAGTATATAACTAATTGTTTTCTTCTATGACACAAGATCATGTAAACTTTCGGATGTAATACGTATTTGAATATATACTAAGGTTATTTTAAATTATGTTGAAATATCAACTAATATAATTTTACATATTTAATAAGTGGAGCTTAATTGACAAATTCAGTTATTCTCCATTTTTTAAAGAAATAAACATCTCCATTTCTTTTCATTCTCACATGACACGTAGTCTTATAACACTTCAAAGACTGAGATTCAATTTCCTACTTATTTTTTAAAGAAAAAATTGAACACCTTTCCTTTCACTTCAACAGCTAGGCTCTTCTTTTTTTCTGTCTCTCTCTCGCTCTCTCGTTTTCGAGGATACGCCCCTCCTCACTCCCTCTTTCTCATTGCTGCCACAAGCCTATCTATTTTCTGAAGACCGTTAATTCCTATATCTATACTCTCCTTTTCCACAAAAGTTTACACCTTATTAAGAATTTCCCTCTTTGCTAGGAGAGCTTCCCATTAAAGATTTATAAACTTAACATTGAAGATTTATTACCCGACTTAACTAAGTATTGGAAGATCTGGCAAATCATGAGATGCAAGTATAAAGCTCGGTTCTAAATATACATTTGCTAACAATACATTTTCTCAATGTCAGTCCTTCAAAGCTATATTTGTGCTTGTCACGGGGATACTTTTTTTGACCAATTCAACTTTGGTGGAATGATGGTATTTTTTTTATATTTAGTTTGCACTAAGAATATTTTTAATAGATAGGCAAAGACTAATTTGTTGAAGTGTATAAGTTATCAAAATGAGTTTGATCTTTTTTAATAAAATCTTCATATACATGATTAGAAATTTTTGTTAGTTATCGATTGTATTGAACCCTTGTGAATACTTTGTTGGCATTTTTTTATTTCTAACAAATGGTTTAAATTTTATTTAATATTTCCAATTTTAGTTTACTTAATTATTTTTTCAACGACTGTTAGTGCTAACCAGTTACCAAAGCATTTGGTACAAAAAGCCGACGAAGAAACCAGACTAATCGCAAAGGGATGACCATTTATGGGAACTTACAACTAAAAAGATTATTTATTTTTTTTCTATTTAAAGTGTTTTTTAAATCGTGGTACAAGAATAAGAAATATAAATAATATTTTTATTTTTTTATTCTCGTTATTAATTTTTTTGTCATGTATTATTATTATTATTATTATTATTATTATTATTATTTTATTTCACTCTTTTCAGTTTTACAATAAATGTGTAAAATAATTAAAAATTCAGTGAAAACAATGATATAATTGATGAGATAATAGTTAGTATTGTCTTATTTTTCTAAAAAAAAATTGACACTAAAAAAAATAGTATTACACTTTTCAATAAAGTGGTCAGCTAAGAATTCATAAAATTCGTTTTTGCACTAAAAAATATTTTTCTTTATAGACCTATAATTATTTAAAATTGAAGTGAGTATAAAATAAGATTGAAGACATGCATTACTTGTTATAATATGATGCAAATAACTTTTTACTGTTATAACAAATTGAACGAGATGATGAATGACAATCTATTCTTTAAGAAAAAAGAAAGAGATTTAGTTCTTGGAGAGAAAAGGTGAAATGACAAGTGCATTGTGCATCATTAGAATCTTCTGACTATTATTAGGTGTTACACCACCATTCCTTTTATATAATTCAACACAAAGTTGGTAGTTAATTATAAGACCACTCTCAATGCTCCATTAGCTGTTATAACAGATATTCAGCTATATAACAACTAATACCAAATGATATTAAGCTGTTTGATTGTATTTTATCATATTTCAACATTTTCCCTCAATCCAAATAACTTACAATTCCTAGTTTATTCCTGATCTTCAAAAATCGATCCACTCTCATTCGTTTGGTAAGTATATCAGCTGATTGATCTTGAGTGGGGCAATGGATCACTTCGATTATCCATTTCTTCACTTGCTCTCTTAGGAAATATAACCTGGTTTCTATGTGCTTACTTCTTCCATGTGCAACAAGATTTTTAGCAAGATTGATTGCATATTTGTTATCAATCATGAGGTGTAGAGGTCTCTTCACTTCAATTTTGATCTCCTTCAGTAGAGAATCAAGCCAGGCTGCTTCGCATGATGCATATGTTCCAGCAATGTATTCTGCTTCACAGCTTGACAATGCCACCACTGGTTGCTTCTTGGAACACCATGAAATTGGGGCTCTAACAAGCTTAAATAGGTATCCTGTGGTGCTTCTTATGTTTGATTTATCACCACACCAGTCTGAGTCACAATATCCTACTAGTTCATTCATTTTCTCATATGTGTTCTTAGGAAATAGGATTCCTAATTCTTTTGTACCCTTCAGGTATCTAGGGATCCTTTTGGCTGCTATGAGGTGTGACTTTCTTGGTTCATGCATATGCCTACTAACTACTCCTACTGCAAAGTTAAGGTCAGGTCTTAAGTTGTAGAGGTACCTTAGTGAGCCAATGAGTAGCTTGTAGTGGGTAGGATCCACCTTTTCTTCATCTTCAGTATCTTCCTTCCTAGAGTTTAATTCAGAAGGAGTGATTGCTTGATTGCAATCCATCATTTTGAAATACTTTAGCACATCAGTGGTATACTTCCTTTGATGCATAAGGATTCCCTTATCAGTGTACAAAAATTTCATGCCTAAGAAATATGTCAATGTCCCAAGGTCAGACATTTCAAACTCACTATTCATTAAATCCTTGAACCTTTCAACCTCACTGAAGTCACTTCCAGTCACTAGTAGATCATATACATAAAGGCAAATTAGTACTCGACTTGATTCAGACCCTTCCTTGTAGTACACTCCATATTCAACTATGCACTGTTTGTATTCATGCTTGATTGGAAATGAATTGATTTTCTGATTCCAACATCTAGGAGCTTGTTTTAGGCCATATAGAGCCTTATTCAGCTTGTAGACTAGCTTCTCTTTCCCTTTTATATCAAATCCAGGTGGTTAAGTAACATATACATCTTCATTGAAAGATCCATTCAAGAAGGCAGATTTTACATCTAGGCGATACACAGGCCGATTTCTTTTGCTATCTAAAGCCATAATTAGTATGATTGTTTCAATTCTGGCAACTGGTGCAAAGACTTCTTTGTAATCTACTCAAGCTTTTTGTAGAAATCCTTTAGCCACTAACTTGGTTTTATGTTTGGTAACTGATCCATCAGAATTTAGTTTGAGCTTGAGGATCCATTTCACCTCTATTGGTTTCTTCTTTAAAGGTAATTCTATCAATTCCCATGTGTGATTCTTCTCAATTGATTATAGCTCTTCAATCATAGCTTGTTTCCATGCTTGTTCTCTAGCAGCTTTTTTATAGTCAACAGATTTAGTATCAACAAGCAAAGAAAAGTGAACTAGATCACCATCATTTGTCACAACATTATCATAAAGCTTTTCAAACTGGTCAAATATGGTTGGCATGTGCCTATCTCTTTGTGGTCTCTAATTTGCACTAGTTCCCTCACCGACTTCATTACTTTCAGGCATTGGATTGATATCATCTGCTCCCTCAACGTATGAGTCATTATGTTTTTTATTTTCAGTTTCAGCTTCCTGGTGTGAGTTAGTTTCAGAAATTACTTATCTTAATTGGCCCTTTTTGTTTCTCCCAGTCCTAGAATTCACTTTCACAGACAAGCACATCTCTGCCAATCTCAACCTTCCTTTTGATTGAATTGAATAGCCTGTAGGCATATGTGCTGTGATCTAATCAAAATCATGCATCCACTCTTATCATGTAGTTTCTTCCTCTTAGCATTTGGAATATGCTTGTAGCATAGGGAACCAAACACCTTGAGATGACTGATCACTGGTTTCTTTCCACTCCAAACCTCTTCAGGGACCTTCTTATGTAATCTCTTAGTGGGGCATCTGTTTAGAAGAGAGGTTGCAGTAGCGACAGCCTCACCCCAAAAGGACTTTGGCAATTGCTTCTGCTTCAGCATACTTCTGCACATGGAGGATTGTCCTATTTCTCATCTCTGCAAGTCCACTTTGTTGAGGAGTATAAGGTGTTGTCACTTCATGTTGAATACCCATTTTCTCACAAAAAACTTTCAACTTCTCTGGATGTGTATTCTCCTCCACCATCTGTGCTGATGATCTTCAATTTCTTATCACATTGTCTTTCAACCATAGTTTTGAACTTCTGAAGAATCTTAAACACTTCACTCTTGTGCTTGATCATGTAGAGCCACATCATCCTACTATATTCATCACTAATGTCACAAAGTACAGGTTTTTCCCTAGTGAAGGAGTCTCAAAAGGTCCACAAACATCAAAATGAACAACATGTAATAGACCTGTAGCTCTCATAGGTAAGTGGGAATTGAAACTTAATCTTGCTTGTTTACCAAGCATGCATGATTCATATGATTTATCAGGTGCTGTGATTCTAGGTAGACCTATAACCATTTCATCATTGTGTAACTGACTCAAACTTCTAAAGTTTAGGTGGCCATACTTGATATGCCATAGCCAACCTTCATTAGTTCTAGCTACTAGGCACTCACTTGTGCAGGTTTGATTGATGTTTGGAAGGTCCTATTTTTGGACAGTGGAGACTTCAGTATCAACTTTTGCCTTAAGTCAAACAATCACAAGTCATTCTCCTTCATCACCACTGAAAACCTTTTTTCTATTAACTGTCCAACACTAATCAAATTGCACTTCATACCCGGTACAAACAAAACTTCCTCAATCATTGAAGCCTTGCCATCTTTTCTCATAATTACAATTTTTCCCATGCCTTCTGCCATTAGCGATATGTTATCAGCAAGTTTGATTTGAGTCTTCTTGCTTAGATCAAACTCAATCAACCAATTCCTATAACCATTCATATGGTTTGAACATCCTGTTTCAATATACCAATTTTTACTATGTGATTCACCTTCACTAGTTGTCATCATCAACAAAACTGGATCAAAATCAGGCTCATGCTCGTGGGCAACATTGGCTTCTTCACTGTTAATTCTACTTGACTTCCCTTTATTGAACCAATACTCATAAGCATAATGACCATATTTTTCACAATTGAAACATTGCACCTTCCTTTTGTTGTACCTATTTTTTCCATCTTTACCATTTGAATTCTTCCAAGACCCCTTGCTAAAGGATTTTGGTTTTTCTTCCTTATTTTGCCTATCTTTTCAGTTTCCTTTTGAGTATTTTCCTTCCTCTGATCCCTTCTTCCAGTTCTTTCCACCATTGTTTCTTTTAGAGGTCTAGACTGCAGGGCTTGGTCTGCAGTCTTCAACACACCTCTTTCAAGCAATTTCAATTCTTGAGCTTCTAAAGAACCTTGTAATTCTTCGATCTTCATAGCTTTAAGATCCCTTGATTCTTTAATTTCCACAATTATACAGTCAAATGAGGGAACTAAGGTTCTTATGATCTTTTCAATCACTACTTAATCAGGGACCTTTTTACCATAATTCTTCATTTGATTCACAGTATTTAATGCTCCTGTGAAGAATTCTGAAATCCTTTCACTGGAATTCTTTCACTGGACTCCATTTGAATCAACTCATATTGCCTCCTTAGTGATTGAAGTCGCACTTTCTTGACCTTTTCATCACCTTTGAAGCACACTGCAAGAGTATCCTAAGCCTCCTTTGTTAAACTGGTTTCCTGAATTTTCTCAAAGATATTTGGATCCACACATTGGTGGATCAGAAACAATGTTCTTCCATCAATCTTTAATTCTTCCTCGTGGGTTGCTATTTGTGCCTCAGTTGCATTTTCACTCAGTGATTTAATTCCTTTCTCAACAACATCAAGCACACCTTGAAATCTAAAGAGATCTCTCATTTGAGAACATCATTTATCTCAGTTCTTGATTCCTTCAAGAACTAGTAGATTCCCAAGAATGTCATTGTTTCCTGTCATGATCCTTGAACTGGTACGTGTATTAAATTGCGCAAATCGAACCAAAAATTCTGGATACCAATAAGTTAGAACAAATTGAAGAAGATGATGAATGACAATCTATTCTTTAAAAAAGAAGAAAGAAATAGATTTAGTTCTTGGAGAGAAAAGATGGAATGACAAGTGTATTGTGGATCATTAAAATTTTCTGACTATTAGGTGTTACACTACCACTTCTTTTATACAATTAAACACATAGTTGGTAATTAGTTATAATTACTACTCTCAACACTTTGTTAGCTATTATAACATATATTTAACATATATTCATCTATATAGCAACTAAGACCAAATGATATTAAACTATTTAATTTTATTTTATCATATTTCAACATTTACGTTGGATGTGAATAATGGTTCGTTCATCTATTTATGAACAAGATGTATAAATTGATCTGCGCACACTAACAAATATCAAAATATATAATTCATCTTCTTCTTTTTATAATCGGATGGAGATCGTTTTGTAATTGGAAAAATGTGTTATTTATTAGCTATAGTTTTTGTCCAATATGGTTGAAGTCTCTACGTTGTTATAACAATAATTTTAGTTCTCAAACTTTTTAAAAATGTGAAATAATCTTTTATCTTTAAAAATTCATCATATTTTTTAAAATTTAAAAATTACATTTATCAACAATATATATGAAACTACAAGAATTTGGCCACATTTGACTAAATTGCATGTGTCTCATTCATTGAAATAAATTGTAATTTAAGACATACACTTCCAAACGGTCCAGAACATACTTCTCGAATCGAGAGTGCAAAGAATGGAGACGCAAATAATAGAACCAGTAATGGTCAATAAACCGCTAAGCATAGTGCGTAGTTGCATACACAAGTCATTATCAACTTATATAAAAATAGAAATAATACTATTATAGAAGTGTGTGATAGTCAATGTACCAACGTGTGCTACGTTGTCGGTTTCTTTGCCAGTAGGTAAAGATCACTTTTCTTGTGCATCGTTATTCCTGGTTTCATTTGCGTGTCCAACATTTCTTCCTTGTCGAACCCTTTAGCCACTTCCCAATCAAACTTGTGAACGAGATTGGCAAGCGAAAGCTCAACAGTCACAATTCCCATGTGCTTCGCGGGACACATTCTCAGTCCGGAACCAAACGGGATTACCTCAAACTCATGATCATTCCCCTTTAATTCCATCGAACTCTTAAGGAACCTTTCGGGGAAAAATTTCTCAGGCTCTTCCCAATTCTCAGGGTCCCTTGCTATGGCCCATGCATTAACATGCACTATAGTTTTGGGTTGAATTTCGTACCCTTCTATGTTGCATGTTTCCATTGTTACCCTTGGTAAAAGTAATGGTGAAGGTGGGAATAATCTTAATGTCTCCTTCACCACTGCTTTGAGATAAGGAAGGCTTTCGACATCATCTTCGTTTATGAAATCTTTGTCTCCGAATAGATTTCTCACTTCTCCTTGTACCTTGCTCATCACATTGGGATTCTTCAACAGTGCAGTCATTGCCCAACCTATGGTCGCGGAACTCGGGTCTGTTCCTGCTATAAAGATGTTCTGCCGCGCGTATATGTATACGCACACGTATCATATGCACAAATATAACTAAATAAACTGACCCTAATTAGTGAATTGTATCCAAGTTTTATATCTTAGAATTTGGATTCCTATTTAACTCTACTCCAAAAATTAGTTCAACAAATAACATGCATATTTAATTAGATTAAAATTGGAAAAACTCAAAACTACTTTTACTCTAAAAATAAAATAAAATTCTCAGTTCTTACATCGGAACGTGCTATTTTGTATTAGAATTCAAAAAGTACTTAATTTAACTTTAAAACAAACATAGGAAAAATTGTCACTTATATATATTACTAATTTATATAAAATCTGATTCATATATCGTTCTTATCCTATGCAATGAGAACATAAAATTCGTACGAGAAAGACTAAAAATACAGGTAAATCAATAGACCTAATATCAATAACTCCTAACTATTCAAATAGGTTATATAACTTCTTATAGCATGCTTGTTAACATGATGAGTTACACGTATTCATCCTAAGTAACAAATAGTTACTTTTGTATGTTGATTTTATTTCTACCGCCAATCTAATTAAACACATTATTATTATTATTATTATTATTATTATATTAGGTTAATTTGTGTTTAACTTAATTAATTAACCCAAAAAACTAACTAATAAGATGAGAGTTACCTTCTTCATTTTTATATATGACCATACTCCAACATTATACATTTATACATAAAAACAATTTATGTAAAAAGAAACAGAAGAATGCATGAATTAGTAATTTACCATGAGCACGGCTTTTATGTGGTCGAGAGTGAGATCAAAGGAGAACGAACGATTATCAAGTAGCTGGAGAAGAATATCAATAATATCTTTCACTTCTTTGTTGTCATTATCTTTTTTACCACACTTTGCCGAATCCATGTCATCATAGATGAGTCGTTCGTAGCACGCATCCAACTCCTTGAACGTTTTATCAAGCCGCGAGAGAATTCCCGTCACTCTATCAACCCACGTCCCTATAGGCGGAAAATAATCCTAAAAGAAAAACTCCGAAATCATCGCTTGAGCCTCGTTGAGCAGAACCTGCAACCTGCTCCTCCGGTTTCCCAGTACCTCATCAACAACGACTTCCTCGTACTCACAACCGTAACTTTTCCCCAACGCGATTCTGCATATTAGAGAGTTTGTGAAGGACATCAAAGTTTCGGTTAAGTTCACGACAGTACCCGAAGCTTCGTGTTCCGACAGTTTCCGAACCATTTTTGCAACCTCGTTCTCTCGAATTGGTCGAAAGGACCGAACGCGTTGCGCGTTGAAGAGGTGAACGACGCAGAGTTTCTTCATTTCTCTCCAGTACGGGCCGTACGGTGCGAAGCCCAAGTCCAAGCCGTCGTAAGAGAGCTTTCTCGGGCCCACGAAGAGAGGCCTGGAAGCGAAGTTGAGACCATATAAAATTTTATAGATGGTGGAGGCCACGTTAGTGGTGATAGTGACCAAAGCAATGGTGACAACGAAAATATCAATGGTGATGACAATTACTATAATGATGACAATGGTGACCGTGATGAATACAATGAGATGAGATAGCAGTAGTGATGAAGGATGTGTTATTAGAGAGATAATTGGGGAGGAAATGTGATAAAAGAGATAGTTTTAAAAGATATAAAATTGAAGTACAAATTAGTTTTTGGAATTAAGACAAAAATAATAAATTTTCAATATAATTATTAATGATTAACATACATCTAAAAAATGCACATTCAACATCCACCCAACACATGTGATTAATTGCGTATATAAATATGATTAATTTTGTTTCAAAAGTGATTAAAAAAAGTAATTCAGGTTGATGAAGATGAAAAAGAAGTAGGGGCCATTTTTTGATTTATTTAAAAATCATGTGCCTAATATTTTTAATGGAGTTACCACAAAGTGGGTTGGGGGGGGGGGGGGGGGGGGGGGAATTGGGGTGTATGTGTAATTCAAGTAAACCTTATGAAACTTTTTTATTATAAATAATTATTATTCATTCATTTAAATTTGTTTTCCTTATGTATTTGAAAGGAGTGGTTTCAAAAAAAAATAAAGTTAACTTATTTTTGCACGTTTGATTAGAGATAATAGTTTGTATGATAGACGTCCTAAGATTCTAATATCTTCATTATGTGTAGTCAACTATTGAACCTAAATTTTAGTTTCAAATAATTTTTTAAATATTTTTTCTTAATAAACCTTGGTGGCAACTATCTATTTTTTCAATTGTTTTTGTTGTTACGTCATTACCCCAATTGTGATAATATGAAAACAACATAAGAAAAGTGAATGAAAATAATTGGAGAAATGATTTACAAGAATAATTAATAGATATTACTTATTGATTAAAATTTATTTTATTACAATTAACAACCTCTTTCTTGAAGATTCTTGTAACAACTTATTTCTTGTTTTGACATTCTTGAAAGCAGGACTTCATCACAATATTGATCGCAAGTTCACGAACATCTGACAAGAAAAGTTAATCATAAAAAACATGTGAAAACATAACTAAATCAATTATAAATAATAGTTATAAAACCTTAAAAAGAGGTTGATGTTATAAGAGCATAAATACCATTGTTGATGTTAATGGACTTGATTAAAGCACAACTAGTAAAGCAGTCCTCAGCAACAGTAATTGACACATGCTTACAATTTGCAGTGCAGTCTTTAACACATTTGTCATACCATTGTTTAAATGGTTCTAAAGGTCCACATTGTACTCTGCATGCTTGTGGACAAGTAAGTCTATTAGTCTCACTGTTTGACTCAACTTGCACAAATGGAGGATTGTAATGATTAGCTTGTGCAAACTCCAACATAGTCGTGATCATAATCATAACTCCAATAGTTTTCATCTTATTTTTTTGCCTTAACTCTTCTCTAAGTCTACACAAACTATTTCAAAAATGCTGTGATGTTTAAAGAAAAATAAGCATCAATTTATAAGCACTGAATAATGTATGTACAAGTGATAATGTGATTTGATGATTGGGTTGGAATACAAAGGAAGTCATGGGTTTAAATACAATTTTATTATCCTATTTCGAAAAATCCATAAATTTGGTGCCTTATTTTAAAATAAAAACATTTGGTCATTTTATTTCAAATATGTAATTTTGTTCATATTTATTTATTTTAATTCTTACATTTTAATTAATTAAATCATTTTTTGATGATATCTTATATGAATATGTTAGATATAAGATTCAATTGGACCAAAATAAAGAAATAAAGCATAGGAAAAACTGAGGATTACATTAAAATTATAAATTTTTTAAAATAAAAAAACCAAATATCTCTATTTAAAATGAAAAGACCAAAATTGTAATTAAACAAAATAGAATATCAAAATTGTATTTTTTATTTAAAAAAATACATGTAAAATAGCTTTGACTCCTCAACAAATTTGTGCACCAATCTCTTTCAAAATGTTGCATCATATCAATTTAACTTATTTTTTATCAACAAAATATATACATATATTATATATTTAAAATCAATAATAGCCTAAACGTGTATTATGTGTCATAATATCTCTTATCATAATAAATTGACTAAAAATTTAACAAAAAAATAAGTGTATAAAATAATTATTGACAAAAATGAACTATAAAATATAATGTCTATGAATTGCATCAATTTAATATTTCAATAATATAAGAAATATTAAATTATATATAATATTTAATAAACATAATAAATATGTCATTAATAAAATTAAATATGTACATTAAATACATGCATTCAAGAAAAGTAACATTAAATACATACATTAAATACGTAAATTAAATATTATATATATTAAATGCTTAAAAAAATAGATACATTTAATATGTATATTAAATACATATGTTAAAGCATTTATTACATATATTTAATATATTATATTTCATACACTTTTTTTTTGTCATCATAATATTGGTACATAGTATTCATCAATTTTATCAAATGATTTTTTTTCTGCCGAGAAAACATCAATAGCATTTTTAACCTAAGTTAATGGGGGTCAGTGATAGACAAATCCAATGACAGATACGAGAAAAATGGGAAAAAAGCAAAGTCATGATACTATATGGATGTTGGAAAATAATTCAAATTCAAAATTTCAAATTCTATGACATTATTTATATTTTTAAAATATACTATCTTATTATTAAAATTTGTTTAGATTTAAAGATATTATACATGAATGTTCACGATTTTGAGTCAATTAGTGACCCAACCTAATCTAATTATTTTTGGTTTGGTTTTTGAGTGTTTGGGTTGAAATTGACCCAATCCAATTAAGATTGATCATATATACGTTGGATGACATGTTTTATTTTTTTTTTAATCCGACTCAATCCATATCATATAATTAAATTTATTATTAAATACAAAACGCACTAAATTTTTGGTTACATTATTTATTAAATTATTATATTAAATCATCCATGATTTTTTCTTTTTTAAGTTGTTGTTTTCATCTCTGTCTTTATTTTGTTAATGTTTTCTCATACTAATACAATACTTATTTTTTTATCTAAAATAAAAATATCATTTTAATATTAAAACATTAATTCTATTAGTTAAGTATTATCACAATTTGGTCACTTTTTTGTGTAGTTAATAATTATATACTTACAAAGTTTTAGGCAAAAATAAATCATTGTTCTAAAAGAATTAATTTTTTACAAAATAATTAATATTTTGTTTTTTAAATATTCAAACCCAATTAACCCATCCCGACCCACCTCATTTATGATAAGTTTAATTTGGGTTGAATATGTAAAAAAATTACACAAATCTAACTAAAATTGTATTTAAAAAAAACAAAAATACGTGTAAAATAGTTTCACTCCTCAACAAAATTGTGTATCAATCTCTTTCAAAATTTTGCATCATATCAATTTAACTTATTTTTTTTATCAACAAAATATATACATATATTATATATTATATATGTAAACAGTAGCGGAGTCACATTGAGACCAATGATGATCTTGGCACTACCTAAAAAATAAAATTTGTGATAATTAAGTAGCGGATTTTTTTTTAATAATTATATATACTTATATAATTAATTAAGATTAAAAATAAAATTTGATACTACTTAAAATTAAAATTTGACACTATTTAAAATTTGGTAGTATTTAAAAGTGAAAGCTGCCTCTGCCACTGTTTGTAATTATGTTACCCCATACAAATAAACACGTTAAAAACAGAATTCAAACGACAGTTTGTTAAGTTATTTTAAGACAAGTCTTTTGATTATCAATGTCTTCATTTTTGGGTTGTACTTGTTTAGCAACAATGATTTGAATTGAAAGCACGTCTAGTATTTTTTTTAAAGCTTCGGCTTGTTTTATCAGCATGTCTTGCTGAATTGTATGACACAAAAAAAATTTATCTTTTTTTTTGGGTATTGTGTCTTTGTATTGGTACGTTGGTTCCAAGCTTTTGGAGGTCCTGTTTTTTCGTAAATTACGAGATTCACTTTCTTTTTGTTATTTTTTAAAAAAAAAATCTTTCAAGTTGATGAAGATGAAAAAGTAGGGGGCATTTTTTGCCTAAAATTTTATTTAAAAATCGTGTGCCTAACATTTTAAATTTAAAAAATTTGATTACGTTTAATAACACATTTCAATTAGTTTGTAGAATTTTTTAATAATTGAACAGTTAATTTAGTTTTGGTTGTTTGATAAACTAGTTTTGTTTAGTAGTTTATAACATTTTTTGAAATGTTACTTAAGTTATGTTTAACAAAACTATTTGAAAAGTAGTTGAAAGTTGAAAAATCAGTGTTTAATAAAACTAAATTTTGAAGTAGTTGAAAATTATAAAATGATAGAAAAATAATAAAATCATAATTTATTAAAAAATGTAATAAGAAAAATGAATGAATATATTGAGGATATAAAAGTAAAAAAAAATATAAAAAGTTAGAACCTAGAAATTAGCATTTTAAAAAATACTACTTCAAATAACGTTTCAAAAAATATTAAAAATTATTAAAAAAATTTGTTAATCAAATAGTCAAATAAATTTTTCAGTTAATAAAAATTACTACAAGTTAACTGAAATACCTTGTCAAACATAACTTGAAATATCATTTTTTAAAATGTTAGTGTTTAACTTCCACCTTTTTATATTTCATTCATTTTTTTATTCTTAATATATTTATTAAATTTTCTGCTTAACTTCTCTTAAAATAAATTATAGTTTTATTATTTTTCAGTCATTTAACATTTTTCATCTACTTCAACAACTTAATGAACATTTATAATTTAATGAGTTAATTTTTTAGTTTTCAATTTTTAACTTTCCACTAACTTTTCAATTAACTTTGTTAAATATAATCAAAAAGGGGGAGAAAAAAAAAGGAGATGTATGTGTAATCTTCTCTTAAAAATGATGAATTGGGGGAGCAAAAGAACATAAGAATTTGTTGCACCTATATAACATTTAAATATTGCGATAAATTTTGTAGATAGATTTTGATAGATGAGAATTTGTTCAATCTAAATGACGATCATTATTTGATTGATGCATGCATTTTGTTAAAATAGTTGATTGAATATTATTATGTTTATAATAATTGCATTTATTTTATATTACATAAATCTATTTAATATGTTAGATAACCGATTTAACAAAAGCGACTCGATTTAAACCAATTAGTGATTATATTAGTATCATGATACAAATACCTTTGGACAATAACCATTTTTTAAAGTATGTTAATAGACACAAAAGTTATAATCAATAACAATTTTAATATATATTAGTGACTTTTATAAATTTGTGATTACCTTAATTAAACTTCTATTAACAAATTAATGTGAAAATGAATATTTCTCAAGAATCATAATTCATAATTAATGGGTAAGGAAAATTATGAAAATGGAAATTTATTTTATTTGTATGGAAACACAGTTAATAGGTCTATAAATGATTGTCTCTCATGTTAAATTCTACTTTTTTTCACTACAGAAAATATTGCAGATCAATTAGGTATTAATTTTAATAAAAAAATCAATGTCTTTGATTAGTATTTAATTGCTTGCTAATGATAGAAATGTCTAATGTTGGAATTAACACTTGACTATTTAAATTTCAAAATTTATATTTTCCAAAATCTTTTAAGATTTTGTTTTTAATTAGATGTGAAAGCTTTAATCATTAAATATAGAATAAATTACCCTCACTTTCTTAAACTTTCTCAACTTTCTCAACTCGGGACTTATTACAGGCAGTTCTGTTAAAATATTTTTCTTTTTACCCCGTACCGTTTCCGTTAACTAACGTCGTTAAAAATGCTTTTAAAAGAAAAAGTCAGGCTAAAACACAGTTAAAAATGCTTTTAAAAGTAAAAGTATTTTTTTTTCAAATGAACAAAAACCCACAAAAAAGTTTAAAATAAAAACTAATTAAAGTAGTTTCTACCTTTAAGAACACAAAAGAGGCTAAAAAAATAAAAGACCAAACACTACTAAATTTGAAATTGAACTTCATGTTGATCTGAATTGATCTACCCACATATATGAATGAATGATTCTAAAGATCAACTTAGAACAAACAAAAGGCAAAGTTACTAAAACCCGGGTTGACAAGAAAATCCATATGAAATCATACTTGCAACTGTAACAGCAACGACCAAGTCATACTCAACAAGTACTAAATGAACCAATCTTATTTAACAACCAAAACAGTGTCAATTCAATATTAGTCACCGAAAATTTCTTCAGACAAAAAATACCAAAAGATTGGTCGGCTTAAATAGCTGTCAGTTTTAACTTATGACTAGAGAATACACAACTAACCAACAACGTGTACAACACCAATGGGATGATTGTAACAAAATTCTACTGCAAGAACTCTCTAGGATCAGTAACATAACCGGTCAATGCAGATGCAGCAGCTGTATATGGGGAAGCCAAATAGATTTGACCTTCCTTGTGTCCCATTCGGCCCGGGAAGTTCCTGTTCGTAGTTGAAACACAAACCTGCACAACCAGCATGTAAGCAATGAAGTAAATTACTCAGACTTTCAATCTCATCACTTATGTAGAAAGCATACAAAGGAACCATATGGCAGATGAACAACCATGCATCACATAATAAAAATATAACAGTGTTGCTTGCTTGAACATTCTGAAGCACACATCTTTATAATCTACAAAGATCTATAGAACTACAAGATATAAAGATTGCATGTAATACTATTATATAAAGAGCACGCTTCTCATGACCTTCCATTTTATTAAATAATCACCAAGAAAATTGAAGTAATAAAGTCAATAACCTTTTTTAGGCTTCTTATTGCTGTGTCAAAATACAACTCTAGTAAAGATTTTAAAAATAAGGTTTAAATGTTTAATACATCAGGAAATCTTTGAATTTTTAGGGAAATTTTAATTGAGTTCTTGGGATTAGTTTACAATTTTGTATTGAACTTTTAATACATCAGGACATCCCTAAACTAAAACTTTGTAATTTGGTCCTTGATCTTCTACAATTTTTGTAATTGAGTTCTTAGGATTAGTTCACAGCGGCTTGAAACCACCAGAAAAATAACAATTTGTGTTGATTTTACTAAATTCAGAGGGATCTAATTACAAAAATTGCAGAAGAACAAGGACCCAATTACAATTTTTTTAGTTTAAGGACCTAAATAAAAATACCAAAATAGTTCAGGGATCTATTGATATATTAAATCTTAAAACCAAAGTACCCTTTTTAATGACTAAAAGCCAATATATAGAAATTGGGATTGTTTGGATAAGCTTATCATTATCCCTCTCAGCATACCATTATCTGCTGGGCAAAAGAAGCATTAAGAAGGGCACCACAACTCTTGTTAATTACAAAGAAAAAGTTGTTTTCACATGCTGATGATTTTCATCACTGAAAGGTTCAATCAATGTTCTTTAAATATAAACCATCTCATTTCATGTCATAAAACAGTATAGGAATGAACAGGTACTAATTTCCTTACATAAAGAAATTATATTTAGCCCAAGACGGGTCAATGCCTATATTTGCAATTCCTTCAATATAATAATAAGGATAAAAGTAACAGGTAGAATTCGAACTACACTAGTATATTACAAGATGCTGGGGCAGAAGCAAGGAACTTGCCTTAGGTTCATTCATGCGTGCATAAGTATCTTTTGGGCCACCCAAACAAGCACCACAACTAGGACTAGCTGGTGTGTCACACCCAACTTCTTCAAATATCTGTGAGCATGTCTTACCACCAGATCCAGGGACTGGAAGGGAGTACAAGTCCATCCAAACCTGAAATTCCATTAATAGAGATAAGTTGGAAAATTATCATCCACCATGATTTCTCAAGAGAATTTTCTTAATAACACGTAAATCAATTGATATGAAGATATATAAATATGAAAATTTTCAGACCTTTTGTGTTGCGGGCACAAGAAATGTAGGAACTTTGACCTGTTTACCCTGCAGACGCAGACATCATGTTCTACATTACGGGAAATAGTTGCAGGAATTCATGTTGGAAATAATAAAAGTTAATGCACTTAGGAAATAATATGTTCATGTATCAAATTGATAAAATGCATTTAGTACTCGTGGGTATTAGTGTCTACAAAGTTGCATTCAATTAGCCTAGGAAACAGTCTCCAGTAAGTCTATTTTCAGAACCTTTATATATTGGATGTCTTCCATAAACCCATGTATTACATTCTTGATTCTACTGAATAAAAAATCATTCCCATAATTTCATTCTCTATATTCTTGCTAAAATATTCTGTCCCCTCTCTTTCTTTCCCCCCCTAAATTCAAAAATTCATAGGAGAGACATTGGCACAAATGAAACAAAAAGCAAGAAAATTCTAACTGCAATACAAGATAAAAAAAACACCATACAAGAAAACATGCAGACCAGTCCTTATCCATTTTAGGATACATATTAGTATACCATACTGAGTACTAACAAGTGAAAAGTACATAAATATAGTAAAGAAGTCTAGGACTCAGCTAGAAAAGCTGTTAAATAATATCTTATCAAAACTTAAGTTAACATCTTTTATAACTCAGACCATATATATACAATAGAAAAATATTTAAAATATGATGCTTACTGATGCCAGAAAAACTTTTGCTGCAGCCATGAAATCCTCTGTTTTGCCACCTGTACAAGATCCTATGTATACTCTGTCAATTTTCACATCCTTGCACTCCCTTGCCAAAGCACGATTATCCGGAGAATGAGGCTGCAACATTTATAAGCATTATATTAGCTGAGGAACCTAGTGGCAGCATCAGATAATAACAAAACAGCTGCATGGAAAATAAACACAGAACAAAACCTCATTGGAAATGCAATCAATAGACTAACCTTGGCCACCACTGGCTCCAATTTTGAGACATCAAATCTATACTCAGCAAGAAATCTAGATGGCAACAAAAAAAAAGGTGTTAGTAATTAATAATAATTAAAACGGATGACCAATGGATACTAATATGTTCATGTATCAAATTGATAAAATCCAGGGAGGTGATTGTAGTTCGATCTATAAAGCAAGCCAATTGCAATATAACATTACCATGAAGTAGCTATCATAATCACAACACAGCAAAATGGAAGGATCAGTAAATAGTCTATGTTATACTTTCTATATATGTACCATATCATCCTCACAAAATGAAACATTTTCTTTGTAAAATCCCCAAAGTCAACATGCAATCCCAAGCTGTTCCTCCCACAAATGTCCAGTGAATTTAGATTCCTTTCTTCATACTCCTTTTTAAGCTTTTCTTTTCTTAATGACAGAATAAGAGTAACAAAATCTGTAATTATACCATACTGGCATAGAAAAGTTGAGTAGTAAAAGCAACACCACAGAATTTTTCCTACCATGATAAATATTTTTCGTGTCTATTTATACTAACTAAGGATTTTATAAAGTGCCACTTGTCCATCAAAACTTTCAACAGACAAATTGTAATTTATTGAATACAAGGTGATACATTCAGCATTGGATTTTCCTAACACTGGATATAATGAGGAAAAACACGAAGAAATTAGAAAACTATAACTACCTTGCTTGATCGTCACTATAAACAGGTTCATATGGCAGAGATGTCTTGCCCTGCAAAATGGAAAAAATATTAAAACCAATGCTGGAAAAGACATGGGCATAATATGCAAAGGGAAATTATGATTGACGAGGAACCACACATAGCCACCCACTATGTTAATACAGCAAAATTGAATGAGATGTAATTCAGAAGGCACCCAAACCAATAAAAAAGAAAAACATAATTCTGTCAATACCAAATACCAATCAAGATTATCCACGATAGACAAAATACTGCACAATCCTCTTAAGATAACAGCCAAACAATTACAAATTTTGAATCCTAGTGTCAAGAGCATCTAAGATACTCAAAATGATTCTGAGATACATCATGATATTATGAAATATTTACCAGATCTTCCACCACGCTCCCCAAGCTAAAGCTTACTAAGCTTTTAACTTATTACAAAAAAGTATTCTACAAAATAGAAAATAACATAAATATATAGTGGTTCTCATAAATCATAGCTTAAAAGGCAACTTCATCATTAATGGGAAGAGTAGTCACTGCATGCTAGTATGATTCCTCGGTGGGAATGGGAAAGAATACTAACACCATAATCGCAACTGGAAGACCAAACAAAGCCCAATGCACAAAAAACCAGAGATAACCACGGCAGAAATCTCAAAAAACAGCCCAAGCCTACAGAAAATAACTCAAATCTCATGATGGTACTACAAAGAACATACCAGATCACATCAAACAATGCAGAAGCCGAACACAGGCAAAGGGAGGCAGACAGCCACATCAAGGTGGCAAACAAGGGTGATGGGGCTTGGCCTGACTAGAGATGGTGTGGTAGGACAAATAGTGATGAAGTGGACAAATACTAGAGTTGATGGCAAAAACAGTTACATGAAAAGCTGCATGGGTAAGGTAGATCTGACATTTGCAGTCGCAGAAGAGGGAGAAAATAATATTGGTCCTGGATTTTGGTGGCCAGAATTTGTCACATCCAATGGAAAGATAAAGAGGATGTGATTAAATTATTTGATTAGTTATTCTTTTATGAGAACCTTGGGAAAAATACACCACAAAGGTTAACTATTGTAGTTGAAGAGCCCAAGGCTTATAAACCACACACTAGAATCCCATACTTCCAATGTGAGACTCATGTCCTATACCTTGCAATTAGATCTTAACATTATAAAGAAAAATTATCTATTTTATTTGACAAACAAAATTCCAAATTTTGAAAAACTAGATAGTGGAATACTAACAAGACAGGTTACAGAGGATGATGTCATGTTTACAATAACAGTTTTAGATAGAGAAGGAAGAAAAAATAGAATGGAGACTCAGCATAATAGGACATAAAACTGATATGGTGTATGATGAGGCAATACACAGCACCAACCACTATTTAAACTTGTACATATTATTATACCTAGACTCGTAATCCTAATCAAATAACAAAACAAATCAGGAAATAATGAAATACAGAAACCACTGCTAAGTGATCATCTAAAATTATTCTAGGACACAATCAAGATATTATGAAATCTTTAACAATGACCAAATGCTAATACAATCTTCTGCTAAAAATCCATTGAGAAAATATAACTTTAGAGGCAAGATATCAATTTCAGTGCATCTACTCAGTTGCACAAACCTCAAGATATTTAAATGTAGTGCTGTCAGCAGGAACAACACCATTCTTTCCACCAGCTTCAACAACCATGTTGCACAATGTCATCCGTTCTTCCATCTATCCAAGAGGAACAAATTACCAAAACAAATTTTATTTATATAAAAAAAGAAAGAGTTCCAAGATTGAAGAAAAATTTAGGGCCCGTTTACTTGTTTTTCACTTTTTAATTACAAAACTACCACTTTGTTTTCAATTTCTTCCTTGTTTTCAAAGACTTGTACAGGAAACACTGAAAACAACCTTCTATTTGTTTTTGTTTTATCTGTTTCCTGTACAAATCTTTAAAAACAGGAAACAAATCGAAAACAAGACGGCGATTTTGTAATTAAAAAGTGAAAACAGGAAAAGAAAATACAAGTAAACAGGCACTTGGAGTTACACCATAATATAACATCTTGCTGTGCATACTTACAGTTAAACTTTCAACGGTTGTACCGACAAACTCCATCGATTTATATGTTGCACCAGCCACAGTTATTTCACCAATAATCTGTAACGTAAACCATTCATTCATGTAAGGATGTAATTTTTATATTTGCTGAATGAAAATGAGCAAACAATCAGTCACCTAATGACTATGATATGTCCAACAGAAACAAAAGTACAGAATCAAGGCACTTACTTGCAGAATCAAATCCTTAGAAAGCAAATAATCGGGCATTTCCCCATCCATTACAAATCTCAAAGTTGGGGGCACCTGCATTTGAATAAGATATATTATGAAAAACAGTTATATCTCTACTATTAATAAATCAAACAAAAAAGTACTTATCCATCTTTGTTCCTGTCCCAAAATATATAAAAAAATCTTTATTAATTTCTGTTTTTACTGTTTTGCTCTCATAGTATATTCAATTCTTTTTCGCTCAAAATGAGCAGATAACTCTTGGAAATACATTAAGCAGCCAATGGCAAATGGCTAACAAGAAAAGCTATAATATGTTATTTCAAGTGTTTGAATATTATAGACTGTTAAAAGAAATACAACAAAGTTAGCAGCAAATTTCGTCTGCCAAGCAGATAAGAGTAAAATGACGTGAAAAGCAAAAAATAATACATAATAAACCTATTTGGGTCTATAACTACCAAGTATAAAACCTTAGGGTGGAGTTGATGATTAAGGTAAAAAATATAATGATCATAAAGCCTATTTTCTATTAAAATATAAGAGGTGTGAGCCTTGCCATTGTTACCCCATCCCTCCTCCCCTCCACCTCCTGACAAAGGAGCAATTAATAGTACAATTGTGTTTAGACAATGTGTGATAATGATACAAGTGTTGGGGACAAGTAGGGGGTCTAATGCTCTTGTAAGTTGAAACCCTTGTCTATGTATAATATATAGATACAGAGCCTGATCAGTAAGATCAGTGACCCCAATCTATGCATAATATATAGATACAGAGCCTAATCAGTAAGATCAGTGACCCCAATAATTAAAGAGAGGTCTCTCTCCTCTCCCTATCTACTGAGGGTATCTATAGCTTTTCTGGATGGAACCCTCAAGTTAGAATGGGCCTTGAGCAGAAACTACCTTGAGCAGAAGTTTCCCAGTACCCAGCACAAAGCCAGCATCAGTATTACCAATCCCTGTAGCAAATTGACCAAATGCTCCAGCAGTACAAGTGTGAGAATCAGTACCTAAGAGAACCTGCAGGTAACAGAGAGAAATTAGCAAAGCAGGAACCAAACTTCTGTCAAACAAATGAACAATACTTCACTATAATAATAAATAAAAAAAACTGGTTAAACTAACGAACCTCTCCTGGCCTACAATGACCTTCCTGAGCAAGGGCAACATGGCAAACACCCTTATAGTCTGGATTTACCTGTATTTTATAATCTCACAGTCAATGTTCTTGGACATTGTGCATTACAATGCTCTTTAAGAATTGAAATGAACAAATCAAGATTGAAAAAAAAAAAACAAAAGAATGCATACCTTAAAATTACTAAGATCCTGAATATCATAAAAGTACTTGATATTCTGCTCATGGCAGAAATCTCTTAATATGTCTACATTGCGATTGGCACGTTCATCACTTGTGAATATATAATGGTCGGGTATGATTACAAGCTTTTCACGGTCCCAAACCTTCAAAAGAACAACACAATCAGGAAATCACAGAACTTAGGTCTCAGCATGTAACTAGATAGACTGCCAAAGCAATTCAAGAAAAATTACAATCATTCTACATTCCACATATTTCTACACACCCCCTCTATGTAGGGGTGACCACAATTTAGGTGGCTTTTCCAACATCCCCTCACGCTGCCTAGAGCACGACAGACACAGGGAACCATCTAGGATAGGCTCTGATACCATGTCAACAACCCTCATAATTTCAATGGCCATCCAATCCAACCACATAGAGTGCATACACAAAGCATCAGAAAAATATCAAAACACCCCACAAAAGAGAGTCTGAACAGCAGCCAATTAAGCCAATTAGCAAACTTACCTTGGCATCCTCACCAAACTCCCTCTTGAAAATCCCAATAGAACCAGGGCCACACACATCGTGTGTCATCAAAATATCAACATTGACCCAAACATTATCGCCAGGGGTCAGCTGTGCCTTCTCAGAAGCTCTGGCCAGTATCTTCTCAGTCATGGTCATTGCAGTCCTCACCTTAAACACATTAAGACAAGGCACAGGCCACAATCACAAACACAAAAAAAAAAAAACTCCAAGAATCCAAAAGGGGTACCCCTTTGAAGAAAAAAAACTGAACTGATCCAGTGGTGGAAGGTTGGCGCTGAGGCGCCGCCACGGCACAACGGATTATTCTCCTTGGAAGCGCTTTGAAGCATCGCTGAGAAGTGAAAGCAGAGAGAGAGACATCCTTCTGAGAGAGAAACAAAAGGGGTGCCAAGTTAACACCTTTGGGCAAAAGGGGTGCAGAAAAAATGAAGCTTTTTGAAGAATGAGATTGATGAAAGGGAGTTTACCTTAGTGCTGAGGAAGGAAGTGAATGATGGAGAGAGAAGAGAGGAAGCCATGGAATATGTGATGAACAAAAGAAATGAACAAAGAGGCTCTAGTAGTAATAAGTGGAGGTTCTGGGTCTGATTACTTTAAAACTGTGTGTTGTTGTCGACGGGTGCTAGCGTGTGTGGTGCACGGTGCAAGAATAATCGTGACCGTTGGTTGGGCCTAGAGTTTTAGAAATTAGAAGAGTGAGAGAGGTTCAGCTCCGCCATTGTGACTGTCTTTACGTCTGCGACGATAAATGCTTGTTCTCGAATCGCAAACAGCTGCGTTTTCGTAACACGTGTCTATTGGGCTGGGTGGTACATTAGCCCATCGTGAATGCTCTTACTAAATAAGCCTCCCTAATTTCTAAGCAAGGCCCCCTTTCTTCTAATTAAAATTATTATTATCCATTATACCCTTTTCTACACACCCCACAAATGTATTCTTCCTTTAACCCTGACATTCACACTATAATCCCTAGCATTGATTCGAGACCAACTGCCTCATTTGGTCCAAAGCATTATTCTCCAACCTCTTCTTCGAGAGCATGATCACCCTCTGATCCGAGTTCAATGAGCACCACTTCCACCTCCACATCAGTGTCATTGGAGCCATCAAAACACCCCCGACGAAGCCCTCACCAAGCTTTGATCAACATGCGAAGCCCTCAGGCCCTTCCACATCATCGTAGATCAACTTGTAAATTATTAGCATAATCATCATCATATCCCTTTACTTTCATTCTATATCCCTTATAGTTTTTACCTCATTTTTCACAATTTGTAGTTCATCTTGACTTTCACTTTTTTCATAAAATAATAAGCATTGTCTAATTTTTTTTTATGAAGTTACATTTTATTCAATTATTTTTTTTTAAATAGGTTCTTCAACACTCTCATGTAACCATTACATTTAAAATTTTTTGATGTCTACATATAAATTGCGATAGTAGTTAATGAATAAAACTTTTTTTGTTTACATTTTTTGATATGCTTTATCTTTTTACTTTGATTATCGATCTATGTCAATTGAATGTATGGATCCTATGTCACCCCTCTCACTTACACCTCCTTCATCCTTAGATAATTCCACTCTTCCAAACGTGATCAACAAAATGAAAAATGACGTGCTTTGCATGCCACTAGAGGGTCATGTCCTCTAATATCCGGCCCTTGAATAATGATGTGAAAACTACGAAGACTTAAAAAAATAGCAATAAAATATACTACACTTGCTCCCATCAAAATGGTGTGTAAAGAAATGATTATAACACGTTCATTTACCTTGCTTTCATGACTCTCAAGTTTATTTATCCGTCTTTTTGCAATCAATGTTATTCCATAAAATAGATTAGTTATTAATTAATCTAACATTCTACCCAATTAACAACATACAATATAATAACTTTATTTGGGTAAAAGATCTAGTTTGAAATCTTATAAAATTTTGCTAGTGATATCTTGAATTTCACCGCTAACTACTGCTTTGTAATCACTCATAAATTAAATTCATATTTATAATATAATTTAAATGACATAATTAGCAAGAAGAATGTGAAAAAGGTGAGAGAATAAATAATATAAGTGAGAGAATATGATAATGTTTATGCCAATAATTTTACATGCAATATGTGACTTAATTGTAAATTTAAAATTGCTTTCAGGGATCAAAATGACTATACGTGATTAAGTTCAAAGACTAAAATGTCAATAAATGATTAAGTTATATGATTAAAATAACAACAAGTTGTTAATTTCAAATACTAAATTAAAAATAATTAATAATTTTTGAAATTGACAAATTAGTCCATTAACAATGTGATGACAAATTAATTTCATAGAGTAAGCATCACGTGACATTCTTTTTCATGAAAATTGAGTCCAAATGTGCCTAAAGGTACCATGTACACAAACATAAAACATATGAGTTAACATAAGAGACTTAATACTAAAATGAATTTGTCTCCATTTTTTTACATTCAAAAATTAAAATTTTATTTTTTATTTTTTAGAAACCAATAATATATCAATATTTTGCACTTTCAACTATGAAAATGAGTATTTATCCTTTTTAATTATTGTAATTAAAACATTTAAATTTTTAATAAACCCCTAATATTTTCATACAAGTTTAATTCCTTTATGAATTATGAGTATGTAACTAATTTTCAATATGACACACTTAAAAATTCCTCAACCCTCCAAACCATGTATCATCACAAGATTGAATAAATAAGAATAAGAGATACACTAATAAAATAATTTTATAATAAGAAGTCTGAGAGAAAAAAAAGTGAGAAGTGTTTTGGCATAGTAAAAGAACTAAAACAATCTTACCCTCACTTTTTTGATATTAGGAAATCTAAGTTTATTAAATAAAAAATTCTTAGTTAATATAATTTTTTATATAATTATTATATAGAAGTAAAGGATTATTTTAATCTTTTTAAATTTATTTTATAATATCAAGCTACAAAATGATCTCATTATCCACTCATTTTATTCTCTGAATTATTATGAAAACTAAATTCAGGTCCCGCTAGTGAGTTTTCCGACTAGGTTATTTTTAACTATTTCGCGCTGTGAGTGAGTGTGAGGGTTGTTGAATCGAATCGTGAAACCCTTACTCCCCTCTCTGTTTTTCTATTCACAAGGTACGTACAGTGTCACATTCTTTCGTTTCAGTGTTTTTTTTATTTATTTGAACTCAATCAAATTTGACTCTTCTAATTAGGGTTTTGAAAGATGGCGGTAGATAATCCCGAGGATGGATTGAAGAAGCTGGAATACTTGTCGCTGGTGTCGAAGGTGTGCACGGAGTTGGAGTCCCACACCGGCACCGGCGACAAGGTTCTTGCGGAGTTCATCACTGAGTTGGGTCGATCATCGGAGAATGTGGAGGAATTCGACGAGAAATTGAAGGAGAATGGCGCGGAGATGCCGGATTACTTTGTGCGAACGCTCCTCACCATCATCCACGCCATTCTCCCTCCCAAGCCGAAGGATTCGAAGAAGGAGAAAGACAGTGCCAACGGCAAGACCGCCAAGTTCAAGGCTCTGGCCATCGCGGACGACAGGGACCGGGCCAAGGAGCTTCAGAAGGAGTTAGAATCCGAGGCCAGAGAAAAGCAGAAGCCAGAAATTGATCAAGATGATGATGGGTACAGAGACAGAGATAGAAGAGATAAGCGCAGAGATAGGTATGAAGATAATAGAAGGGATTATAGCAGAAGAGGCAGAGATAGAGATGATGAAGA